>SNQJ01S0075019.1:49834-61749 GCA_010110895.2 Picea sitchensis
ATCTCAAAAAACCTTCATTTAGGCCCTCAAAATGGCCCCGGAAGTTAAAACCTGCTAAAAATAGTAAATTGCCAAAATTGCCAGAAAACTGTTTTGAGCCAGTCGGAAAAGGTGGGTGGCCACCGATGTCCACCTGGATCATCGACGGTCGGTCTTGCTTCAAAATGGACGACCACGATCCTTTCCTTGACAACACGAAACACCAGTTGTGCGATGAGCGTTGACCCCTCTTTCTGGACCTGCTTTCCATGTGATCAAGTGTTGAGACCACGGGCCCAATTCTCGGGCGTTTCACGATTTCGCGTTTCGGGGGTCTCACACCACGTTTCACTTCTGAAACCCAATCCGTAAAATCGCGATATTGCTGATCCAGCGCCATGCGTCCCTTAATTCGGATGGCCCAGATTGAAACCATCGACATTTTAGGACATCATGCTTCGCGAGTCTTCAAGACTCTTTCCCCTTACTTTCCCCACTCGCGAAATCGCGAAAAGCTGATCCAAAGGTCCAACTCTCTCATTTGATCAACGACTGCGATCTTTTCACATCTTCGCATTTCAGAAGTTCTGATGAATCTCCTCCTTGACCGTTCCATCTTGTGAAACCACAAAACATTGACCGCGCACCACGTGTTCTTCACATCACCAACGACTAGGAGGGACCTCGCGATTTCAGAACTCTTGCTGACATTAAACTCGATCTAACTTTATATCCTGATCTCTTGATGGTCGTCGATCTGATCTGCCTGATGGATCCCCGCCGTTGGAAACTGATCTTTGCTTGCTCGCTTGATTTGAGTCCACATCAAACTGCTTCAAGGGTTGCACTTGGTGGTCATGACTGCGGCCTGTGAACGACTACTTGAGTGACTGGCTGAGTGCTCGGAAAACAAAAAAATAAATGATAGAGGTAACGAGAGAAGTGATTGACCTTAGGAAAATAGGAAGGCTTATGGCCAATATTTCTCACGCAAGCTGCTAAGGAAAAATAGGTCTATCAACCGGGTGAAGACAAACAACAGACAACTACAAGCCGAGAGGAATAAACCTTATGATTGGGTTTGCAAAAGGAAGAGAGACAGACAAAAATGCAGACTTAGGTAGAAACCACAAACCCTTAAGGTTTTGACAAATTTATGTGCTAACAGAGTGATCGATGACATCATCTACTACAAGGACATAATCTATTTGGTTCCAGAATCTAAGCTAAAAGAGAAGGTTATGCACGCAGCCCACAGTTCGACATTATCAGGACATCCGGGCTACATAAAAACTTACCGAAAGATCAGAGAAAGGTTTGCATGGAAGGGTCTCAAGAACGATGTTTTGAGATTCGTGAAAGAATGTATTAATTGTCAGCAGAACAAAGCAGAGCACACCCATCCGACCAGGTTACTTCAACCTTTACCCATCCTAGAACAAAAATGGGAGAGTGTGCCGATGGACTTCATTACAGGGCTACCCCAAGCACAGAGGAAGGATTGTATTTATGTGGTGGTGGACAGGTTCACAAAATTTGCCCATTTCTTCGCCATCCCTTCTAAATACTCAACAACATAGGTGGCTGAATTATTCTTCAAGGAGGTTTTTAAGTTGCATGGGTTGCCCAAAATCATCGTGAGCGATAGGGATAGTCGATTCATGGCAGGCTTCTGGCAAGAACTTTTCACACTGGTCGGGATCGAACTTACACCCAACACGAGCTACCATCCCCAGACTGATGGGCAAACAAAGATCGTAAATAAATGGCTTGAAGGGTATCTGATAAATTATGTATCAGGACAACAAAAGGCTTGGATTAAATGGTTGCATCTCGGGGAGCACTGTTACAATACGTCCTATCATATGTCAATCGGGATGTCACCCTTTAGTGCTCTATATGGATACGACGTCCCTACATTTGTTGATCAGATCTTTGGGGAGAATCGGGCCCCAAAAGCCAAAGACCGGATCCAAGAGAGTCAAGACATCCTTAAGACTCTCAAAGACAATTTGCAGATGGCCCAGAATCAACAAAAGATGTATGTGGATCGGCACAGGGTGGAGCACAACTTCGAGGTGGGGGATTTGGTGTATGTTCGCCTACAGCCTTATTAACTGTTGTCATTGAAAATGAGAGGGGAAGAGAAGTTGAAACCTCGATTTTATTGGCCTTACAAGATTCAACGAAAGATTGGGGAAGTGGCCTATGAGCTAGAACTTCCGGAGGGGTGCAGGGTACATAACGTTTTCCATGTTTCATGCCTCAAGAAGGCATTGGGACAACATATTGTCACTTCTACCGAGTTGCCACCATTAGATGAAGAGGGACAATTGGTTCTGGTTCCAGAAGAAATTATGGAGGATAGGGAACGAAGGCTGAGAAACAGGACTATCAAAGAGTACTTTGTCAAATGGAAATATCTGCCTATTGAAGACGCTACATGGGAGGGTGAACAGGTGCTTCAACATCCCAGATTGAAATTGTTTGTGGACAAGCAATATTGGGTGGGGTGGATTGTTATGTCCCCATCCGCTTAAGAGTCGCAAGGGGAGAATTCCGCTAGCCTAATTAAGTTCCCGTGGGCTAAGGCGGAAAAGTGAACTAGGAGACATATTTCACCTAAGGGAACTTTATAAAGTAAAAGTGGGAAAGAGGGGACAAGGGTCCTAGGCTTAAAAAGTCACTTTAAAATTATAAAGTGAGAAACCCACTAAAGTGGTTTTTATGTCATTTAAATAATAAAGGAGCGGGAAAAAGGCTCAAGTGAACATAAAAGGAAAAAAAAATGAGGAATTTCCTCTCATTCTTGTCATTATCATTTGAGAAAAAGATTTTGGAGAGCTCTCCAGAAAAGAGTCTAGGGTTTTGGAGAAACCTTCATTGCTTCTGGTTTCGAGTTGCAACAATACACCCTAGCTAATATTGAGATCGAAATCACTCTCGACATTGTGCTGATATGCATTGATAAGGAGAGAATCGATACACCCTAGCTACATTGTGTTGCATTGATAAGGAGAGAATCATTCTAAGGATCGGTTTATTGAGTTTGGTGGAGAATCTTCTTAGTGGTTCTTCAGTGCATATTTGGCAAATCGATTTCTTGGTTATTGGCTGAGTTTACAGGTGTGGGCACTAATATTCTTATGTTGGGCGCTTTGTCACTCCTTGGGCAATTTGTGTTGCTTGGGGACCGAGCTGTTGAAGAGAGGAATCGAAGACATCATTGCTAGCTCGTATATAATCCTTGTGGGGTACCAATCCTCTGAACCGAGCAGATCTTTAGCACAAGGAGAGAAACGAACTTCTTCTGCTGGGAGGCCGAGTTATATCTTCAAGCTGGGCGCATTTATTCTCTACTTCTGGACTGTGGATCGCTGCCACTATTCCCTGGAGTCTATTTCGGTGCTTGGTCGAACACCAACAAACTTTCTGGGCGTATTCTATCATTGTATGTTCCTATATTTGCAGCTGCATAAATATATACAGTGTTGGTATTTCCTAGAGGGGTCGAATCTCTACTTTGAAGTGTTCCTTTGCTGCTGCTGGAAAACAGTATTCCACTATCAGCTGATCGCTACAGGAGTTCACCTATTCGCCATTTAACTCAGGTTCTATTTATTATTACAGCCTATGTATTTGTTTGCTGAAACTATCATTGGAATTTTCGTTGTGAACGTCCTGGGACAGTCTATGTATGATCTTATTGATATTTAATAAAATGAGCAGCCACTACTTCTAGCGTTTTTCCTTGCCGTAACATATTCAATGACAGTCATTATTGGAAATTACTTATGAATCGTCATGAGTTCTCTTCATTGTAAAAAGATATAAGAAAACTGCATCTACAGCAGCAAGTATACAAACTGTTTGACAAAATACCACAGTGACAATCCTTTCCTTAAACTCAGAAAAAAATTACCTCAACTTTAGAGAATACGGAGGTGGGGATATTACATTTAACTTCTTATCAGTATTTGATCACATATATTATGAAAATGCATATAAATAATTATTAGAAAAATCAACATCTATTTAACTTGTTTTGTTTTAGTACTTAAAAATAACCAAAACAATAACCCTGGAATACTCCTATTGCATTTGCACACAATGGAGTTCCCCTATTGTAACAGACCGGATTTCAAAGAAAAAATGAGGATTTCCCTTCCATTATTTTAAACGGTCAGGTAAAGACCAAGCATATTATCAAAATGCATATGAATAATTAGAGAAAACAACATTTACTTGACTTGCTTTAGGGGTGAAGATCAGGGAAAACAATATCAAGCGATGGATCTTTGAAGTTTCAACTCATCTTCCTACTTGAGGGAGGTTGGAGCTGTTATCACTCCACTCCATCTTTCTGGGTATGGACTCCAGCCTTGAATGGGCACTGCTCACTTGCGAATCTCTATGTTCAATATCGATCCCCTCTGCAACTGGAAGAGGAATATTATTCTCATTTTCATGCATGATAGCCTCTTTTATCTGTGTCGCTACCTCAGACACGCTTGGCCTGGAAGATGGTTTAGCCTCCAGACATCTAAATGCTAGTTTAGCAACTTTAGTTATTGATATGATGTTGTAGTTTCCATCCAACCTTTTGTCTATGATTATCTCTATGTCGCAAGCGTTTTCATCCATCTTCACATATGGAGTCACCTGTACATGACTTGCTGTTTAGATATCATTTTTAAGATTATTTTAAGTAATTATAAATTAATGATTAATTATAATCGGATTCCTTACCCATTGAATGAGATTGAGTTCTTCTTCACATAGATTTGCATTTATAGGTGGTCTGCCACATATCATCTCCAACAAGACCACACCAAAACTATATACATCACTCTTCTCAGTCAACATTTGAGTTCGAAAATACCTGCAAGAACATGCCAAACAAAAATAAAATTGCCCTTGCTTTCAACAATTAATTGAATTCCTACAATATCAAGAATATTGCAAAGAGAAAGAGAGTGCAGGGTATATGAATAGATACTCTGGATCGAGGTATCCTATTGTTCCTTTCACTGCAGTGTTAGCATAAGAAGCCTCTCCATCCAATGTGATCCTTGAGAGACCAAAATCGGCCAGCTTTCCATTCATGTTGCGGTCTAAAAGAATGTTAGCTGTCTTAACATCCCTGTGAATTATCTTTGGGGTGCAACCCATGTGAAGGTATTCCAATCCTTTCAGCATAAAATAATAATCACATGAAAAATAAATATAGTTAGGGGATCGCATGAAAAATATATATTTGTTGAAAGTAAAATTTAATTATCTAAACTTAATTAGATATATCAAATGAACCAACTTTTAAATCATATAAATCTACTCTGTCCTAAATTATTTAAAGACTTACCCTGAGCTGCATCTAAAGCTATTTTGAGCCTTGTTTTCCAATCTAATGGAGAATTCTCTGCACGAAGACCTGAAAAACAATTTAGAATCAAATATAAATATAAATATATATGGATTATTCTGGAAAGCATCAACTAAATCAATATATTTACCATAAAGATGGTCCCTTAAGGACCCTTCAGACATATGCTCGTAGATGAGCATAACCTTTTTGGCTTCATTACAGAATCCGAGTAATGACACCAAGTTCTTATGATGGATTGTAGAAAGAAGATCGACCTGTTTATCAAGTGAATCCACTTACATGAATTTTCCTATATATATATAGGATTGCACATATTTTATGGTTTAAAAAACATAGAATTACCTCATTCTGTAATTGGTGGTTTAAAAATCTTAGAATTACCTCATTCTGAAATTGGTGAACTCCTTCTATCGACAACAATGAAAGCACTTTTACCGCGATATCTCTTCCTTCTCGCAATTTACCAAAGAACACTGATCCAAAGCCGCCTTGCCCAATCTTGTGATTAAAGTTTTGTGTGGATTCCATTATCTCTCTTAACGTAAAGGCACGGGACTTTGTGGAATTTGGCACCATAATTGTCAGGCAGTCTGCAGTCGTTGTAAATTTACAAAATATCAAAGCATAGAATTAGGTATTTTCATAGGGAAATTCCCATTATACCCCATTCTAAAATATAACTAAACTTCAAATTGCTTCTGACCTTCATTGTGATCTTGTTTAGTCCTGAATTTCTTCCAATAAACAGCAATAGCCACCATCATCGATAAAGCCATTATTAAAGCTCCGCTTATCGTTATTCCGAGGACAAGGTTGTTTCTTTTTGCCACTATAAAAATTTCTCAAAAGAGAAATTGAGGATGAGTTATATACGATGTTATAAATAAGTAAAGCAGAATATGAAAGTTTGAAATTTTACATAATTGGTTGAATTTGCATTGATATTTTACAATATTTTACATAACTCGATGAATTTGCCAACAGAACAAATAAACAACAAATATTTTAAAACATAATTAAAAAAATAAAAAATTACAAATTAAAACATCAAACATTATTGATAGATAAATGATTGCAGAACTACTAATTATTGTAATTATCTATATTCATTCCATAGCTCTCCTGTCAGAATAATACAAAACCCTAAGTGTCAAAAAAAAGTTTAACAGCGCGACTACTTAGCTGCTATATGCGATGGTAGCCGTTACAGCGCTAGCAGAGTTTTGGCTGCAAAGTAAATGCACAGGTTTGTATCGCTATAAATAAAGGGAGACGGAAATTTCTTATCCTGTTGTTTTCACCAGCAGATTTCTGTCTGTCTTTCCAGTTTTGTTTAATGCATAGGTTTGTATGGTCGTATGCGAGAGAGACAATCGAAGCTAGATTGATTGAGGCCTACCCTTTCCCTATTACGGTTGATCCAGTTATAGATCAATATTAACCAGTTGGAGATCGAGATTGTTACCCCGTTGGAACAGAGACTTCATAGGCGAAGTCAATTGCATCACCAACATTCCCGCCAATTTCCGATCCAGATCTACCAGATGCACATAAAGATCCAGCACCCGTTGATTGATAACCAGGAATAGGCAGGCAGGAAGGAAAGGCTGTCGTTGGGTTGATTATTAGCTGACATGAATATTAGGGTTGACTGTTAAAATTTTTTTATGTAATTTATTTCGAAAACCCTAAAACCCATTTTCCTTTCCCTCATTTACAGCGTTTTTTTGGACGATAGCCATCGAGTTTTGGTTCAGTACAATCACCGGCTGGACGATAGCCATAGGGTTTTGGTTCACTACTAATGGAATTTGGGAGAGTAGTTATAGCTTCTTTTCCACAACTTCGAGCTTCYCATTCAATTCATTTAAGAAAACAATGTTTCTGATSATTATTGATGAATTTGTAGAATTGATGTTTCTTAACCTCCTGAAAAACAATCTCGATACTAAATTATCCTATGGATACACTACCATCATCTGTGGAATTCCCCAAGAACAAATTTTGACAGTTATATAAGATACTGATCTAATTACTGGATATTTTCATTAGTCAATCATACAACTGACCTTATTTAAATACATCTACAACAAATCTGAAACCAATCTCTAAAATAAACATTATTCTAACACTCATGTCTCTAAAATAAACATTATTCTAACAATCATGAAAACATTACTTCCAATAACTACAAACACCAGCTAGCTCTGATGCAGGATTAAGGTTATGTTGTGGACTCTGAACAATGATTTGGAAACTTATGTGATGCTCATTATGAGAGAGGCATATAAGGGCTTTGGCTTCCGTATTTGTGGATGTCTATATGCAAGTAAAGAGCTTCACTAGTGAATTTTGAATGAACTCATGCATAAGGATATATTTCAAAGAATATCAGTGCACAATTTATGAGTATGGTAGTATTTTGTTATTCACCTCTTTATATTTGATGTTAATGAGGTGCTCTCTAACATGTATGTCGTCTGAAAAGAAAAGTCAGTAAATTCAGATAATCATGTACATAACATGATTAAAAGCATTTAAGAGATTTTTGAAATTTTGAATATAAGGAGTGTTCATTTTGATTTTATAAATTTTATAGTTATTTGAAAAATNATGTATGTCGTCTGAAAAGAAAAGTCAGTAAATTCAGATAATCATGTACATAACATGATTAAAAGCATTTAAGAGATTTTTGAAATTTTGAATATAAGGAGTGTTCATTTTGATTTTATAAATTTTATAGTTATTTGAAAAATTTGTATATTTTAAATATTTGTAAGAATGTATATTTTCCAATTTTGTCATTATTGGATTTTAGGGATTCTATTTTTTTCATATCTAATTAAATTAGAATTTTAACTTTGTAACTATGATTATATATATTATTACAATGATTAATCAAAGCTAATATTAAATATCTTCTAATTCTGATTAGAATTCCAATTAAAATTTAAACTTTGTAACTATGATTATATATGCTATTACAATTTATATATGCTATTACAATGATTAATCAAAGCTAATATTGAATATCAATTTATATATGCTATTACAATGATTAATCAAATCTAATATTGAATATCTTCTAGTTGCTCTGCTGGTTCATTCTTCCTTGTGTTATCATAGTTCCTCTGGTTGTTCATTCTTCCTTGTGTTATCATTGTGCCTGCCATTCAGCTAGATTTAATTCTTTTATTATGTTGTTATGGGGCATAGTGTTTGTGTTTTGACTAAATTCTCAACTGGTGGTTCATTCTTCCTTGTGTTATCATAGTTCCTCTGGTTGTTAATTCTTCCTTGTGTTATCAGTTATCATTGTGCCTGCCATTCAGCTAGATTTAATTCTTTTATTGTGTTGCTATGGTGCACAGTCTTTGTGTTTTGACTAAATTCATAGTGTTTTATTGTGTTGCTATGGTGCATAGTCTTTGTGTTTTGACTAAATTCATAGTGTTTATTGTGTTGCTATGGTGCATAGTCTTTGTGTTTTGACTAAATTCATAGTGTTTGTGTTATGACGAAATTGTCCTTAAAAGGCTGATAGAGATAGAGTGTATATCTTAAAGCTGAAGAAATAAAGAACAGCTATATAAAACCATGAGAAATTGCTTGTTATTAGTGAGATTCAATACCTGGTGGATGGGTTACAGAAGTGGCAGAAGGGGCTGGAGAAAGGGAAGAAGTGGCAGCACCGCAAAAGACGATTGTATAGTTACCGCCTGAGGGGCAAGTGAAGGTGCTGGTGGCGTCGTCTTGTGCATAGCTGTACGCCTGGGGGCATTGTGCCTTGAAGAAACGCGAATAATTAGAGGAACCGCAATATTGCGATGTATTGAAAGTAGCGCAGGCGCTCATACATGCGCCGGTCACCCTCAATTCTGCGGGACAATTGGCAGTTATGTTGCTGCTGCAGGCAATTGATTTGCAGTTGGGGTTGGAGGGTATGATCGACATTGGAAGGTTGAATGCGCCGGCGACTGAGATGTCATAGAAGTCTTGGTTCTGTATTTGATTGAGAGCATACTCGAACGCAGTCGCAGGGAAGTGTCCCTTTCCTTCTTCACAGTTTAGTACAGCCCCGCAGTCCCCAGTTGTGCAGCTGCCGCCAAAGGAACACCCCGTGCGCCCCCAAAACGTACCCCTTGTTAAATTCGCTGTAGGTTGAAACAACCCTCCACTGTCCAGCTGTATCCCTTTTAATTCTGTCCCGGCTGGCCAAACCGTGAACGGGCACTTGTTGTGGATCTTGAAGATCGTAGCTCCTGCTCCTGCAAGGATCAAAAATACAAATACAGTAATAAAGTTGGACTCTAGAACTAACAAAAATATATAAATTATTGCGGTTATTACCTTCTATAACGCAGAAGCATAATGCTGCGATGAATGCCAGAGAAAATCCCATTGCTCTGGGCACTGCAACCGCTGCGACTCAACCTTTCCAAAAGCCAAATAGTGAGGACGTTCATAAAGCCGAAAGCCAGAAAGCCAAATAACGAGGATGTCTATAAAGCCATTCTGAAGATTTCTAGTCGCAAGAACCATTTATGATTAGAGGCCGGCATTGACCAGGTTGCCGATAGCAGGCTTTGACCATTAGAGTCGTGCGTGGCACGGCAGCGCACTTTTCCACTCACAGACGCCTTGAAAATTTCAAGTCAGTCCGAGGACATTCAGTGCGATTTGAGGTTTGAACCTTTACGAAACCGACAGATCTCTAGAATGGTGTTTTTTTTTCCAGCTAGGCAGGGGGCGAACAATAACCAGCCTGCTGTAGGTGTAGGTGTAGGTGTATAGGCAGGTGGTATATACACCGAGACAGTTTTATTTCCCACAAATGGTTTCTATCCTGAATCAATTCTTCTAGGCAGGAGGTGGTATATATACCGAGACAGTTTTATTTCCCACAAATGGTTTCTGAATCCTTCTATTTCCCACAAATGGTTTCTATCCTGAATCCTTCTCCATGAGATTTGAACCAATGATCTAATGGAACTGAACCTTATACAAATTACAAATCAACAAATCTACACCTCATAACTGGTTATTACCTTTATATAACGCTGCAATGAATGCAAGAGAATCTCCCAAACCATTACGAGGCAAAAGTCAAGGAAGGTAAACGTCGAGCAGGAAACGTCAGAAGGAAGGCTCCATTCAGCTTCCGGTAACTCGACATCCTCGGGCACGGTCAACTGATAGGTTCCACCGGGAATGTAGAAAATATTGGGGCCGTTCATAAAGCCATTCTGGACATTACAACCGCTGTGACCATTCCATGGCAAAAGCCAAATAACAGAATAAGTCTGGGGAGGAAACGTCGAGCAGGAACAGGTCAGAAGGAAGGCTCCATTCAGCTTCCGGTAACTCGACATCCTCGGGCACGGTCAACTGATAGGTTCCACCGGGAATGTAGAAAATATTGGGGTTGTTCATAAAGCCATTCTGGACATTACAACCGCTGTGACCATTCCATGGCAAAAGCCAAATAACAGAATAAGTCTGGGGAGGAAACGTCGAGCAGGAACAGGTCAGAAGGAAGGCTCCATTCAGCTTCCGGTAACTCGACATCCTCGGGCACGGTCAACTGATAGGTTCCACTGGGAATGTAGAAAATATTGGGGTCGTTCATAAAGCCATTCTGGACATTACAACCGCTGTGACCATTCCATGGCAAAAGCCAAATAACGAGGACGCTTATAAAGCCATCTTCGCTGCAACAAAGATACCTAMCACWGGAGAAAAGTGGTTCAAGGCTATGACACTAAATTCCTCTTTCTCCAACGAGTTCCTCAAATCAGAATACCAGGAAGACAATCTATCCAAAGGGGTACCCAAAAATCATATGCTTGAATTTTTTGATAAAATGTTGAAGGTGATTCAGAGGTATTTCACCTGTGAAGGAAGATTTAACATGGTATATCAATACCATATCAAATTTTTGTTACACTTCATAAGGAAAGAAGTTATAAACCTCCCTTTTTATTCGTTTAGAAGTATCGGCAAGATGGCTGATAGAGTTCAGGCCAAATCCAAGCAAGTGGACACTAGTGTTTTCCACTCAGGTCTTATCAAAATGCTAGTGATGGAAGAATTGAGAAAGACAAACACATATTGGGAAACATTCATCACTTCTTCACAATTTCAGTTGAATGTTGCCCCCACTCCACAGTCCAAGCTTCAAAGCCATGTTCTTGATGAGAAGACTGTGTATTCAGAGGTGAGCAAGAAGAGAAAGAGTACTATGACTGCTAAAGTTGATAGAGCCAAAAAGGGAGATGAAGAAGGAGGACCTTCACAGTCTTCACAGAGGGAAGCTTCACCCATGCCAGATCTCATTCCAATAAAGGTTCCTTCAAGCAAATCCACAGGCCTAAAAGGTAGAAATTTGGTGTTTCCTTCACCCAGTACAACTGACAAGGTCAAATCTAGGAGGTGTTGGCAAATTCAGTGGATAGAATGCAGTGATGGTTGTTGTCATTAATGGCAACAGTAGAGACAGTAGGATAAGAAGGATAAAAGCTCAGGAGGAATAGCCTTGAAGAAAATGCGC
>SNQJ01S0075020.1:5471-17730 GCA_010110895.2 Picea sitchensis
AATCACACCTGGGTTGCATCATTCCTCTGAATGTGTTGGATCTTGAGATCCTTCTGGATCTATGGCAAGAGATCCCTTCTCCTACAAATGCTCTTTAAATTTTAACCATTAAACATATGTGAGTACATACCTCTGATATCATTTGCAGGTGGTGGCACCATCTGGCAGCAACGGTAATCATTACCAACTCTTTTAAAAACTTCAAGGGTGATTGCCACTGGTAGTACAACTGCTACTGCAACTGGTTCTGAGACAACAACTGCAACTGCAACTTAGGGTTTTATGAGGAAACCCTAATTTTTCAAACTTCGAATTTTGAAACTCTGATCCATGGGGTAGATGCGCTGGGCTGAGGCGAGTTAGCTGGTGTAGTCAGATTTCTAAAAATCCAACTTTTACCCCCTCAAACTTGATCTACGGATTTTCTGGTACTTCTGGTACTCTTGTACTTCTGGTACTCTGGTTTTCTAGTTTTCTGGTACTTTGTGAAACTAGGGTTTCACTTTCCGGGAGATCTAGCCACTGAAAAGGTGCGTCGATGATGCCAAATTGATCCTTAGGGGAGGGCGCAACTTTCTAGATAGTTTTAGGGCTGAAAAGTTTCACTTTTGAAAAACCTTAATTTGCAGGTACGACAACAGTGACATTTTTCTCTTGTGAAAGGTGCTTCCTTCAGCTTGGATCTGATACTATGTTAATGTTTAAGCCATTATTATAGAAGTTTTCATATCATTAGATAACAATAGCATAATCCAAGATCACTGAGAAATACACAATCACAAGAGACAACATTTATCCTGGGAAACCCTCTAAG
Source organism: Picea sitchensis (assembly GCA_010110895.2). Classification (NCBI taxonomy): domain Eukaryota; kingdom Viridiplantae; phylum Streptophyta; class Pinopsida; order Pinales; family Pinaceae; genus Picea; species Picea sitchensis. Next base: position 6,286 of record SNQJ01S0075020.1, read on the forward strand.
GGAAGAAAACCCAGCAAAACTTCCTTAATATAGATAGCCAATACAATGCCAAGAGATCTCTTATGTTAATACAGAAAGTCCTCTCCTAGATATGCGCCACTCTCTCTCTCCTTTGCCAGTAACAGATCAGAACTTGTCTCTCAAACTGAGCAAGTGAGTTATGTCTAAGTGAGGCGCTAGCCTCCTTTATTTATACAAGTCGGGCACGTGTGAAGTGTCTCTTCACTGGCAAGGCCGACTTCTCAAACTGGGTGGGTAAACCCACCTTTATTATATTTCTGGGCTTCTTTAATATCTGTTGGGGCCAACTTCTTATTCTGCCTATTACAATTGTCTTTTGACCAATCCACAAAAGGGGATTTGGTCCTATTACAATAATTGACATGATCAATCCACAATGGGGATTGATGTTATGAATAATATATCAATAATAATAAGAATACTCTTTGCAGTTACATTATTTCAACAATGTTGTCTTGGGTTTGTTGGAAACAAAGGTCATGGCTTGAATTTAATGAATAATTTTTTTCCTTGATGAAACTAGTTAATAAACATTGATGCAATTGAGTACTTGCAATAATTAGTCCAACTACCTTAGATCCTATTTATACACATGTTCAATGAAGCCCGGGTTGGATCCTTTTGTATCAACATCTTTCCTATTGGTCCTACCCCATTGTTTTATCCATGATTTAAAAGTTTCATCGCCTTTCCTTTGCTTACTTTATCTTTGACTTGTTATTATCGAACTACTATTAGAGATCCCAAGGAATCACTCTTAGTTATATTTTGCTTGTGGATAGTATCCCAAAAAAATATAACGAGAAAAAATTGATGATATGATCCTTTCAGCGATCCCCTATTGTTTCTTTGTAGATATGAATGACTAGTGGTTAATTGCTCAAATCGTGTTGGAACTAAGTAGGTATGTTTAACAAGGCTATTAGCTATTCTAATTGCTTTATTGATATGTCATCTTTGGTTGTTAATAAATTATAATTTATCTTTGAATGCCTCCATTTTTTTTTTGGATGTAGCAGAATTTATTGAAAGGACATTTCCCTAATAGATTTATCTACTCCCATTTTTGAACCCTTAATCATGAATGCTTTGAATCCATAGCCCAACGGTCATTTCATCAATCAATTGTGAGTAAAACCCTCCAAGGTTATTTGAGGTTCATCATTTTATTTCCTAGTTATATAAACTTGAGAGCTCTATTACAAAATATAAACTAGGTGACCTTCAAGAATAAATATGATTAGACTTAGGGATACCCCCCTTGGGTTGGAAAATTGTCCATCTTAAAATGAGAGATGCTATGTTGAGGTGACATTGGGCATTGCTTCTATGGCTAACAACAAATTTATGTTTCAAGCCTAATCTACCAAGGGGGAGTTCAGGACCCAACACCTCCAATAAAGGACAAATACCCATTTTTTTAAATTACTACCAAAAATTAAGGGTTACAGGGGCGGNGGGGGGGGGGTCTTCTTGGACCCTAAAGGAAAATTTGAACTAAGTTTTTCCTGAGGATTAGGGGAATCCACCAACAATCAAGTTGAGGCTATATAATTTTATCAGGTGATGAGGCCCTCACCCACCTGGTAGATGCTACAACAAATGAGGGGGCATCGTTGACTAAAGTGATGTTAAGTCTAAATGGGGTATCCCTTTCAATCATACCTCCCATGAATATAAGTCATCCAAATATTATACGTTCCATGCCTTTGGAATCTATGGACAAGTGACACGAAGGCTCATGGTCGACGAGATGGACATTTACCACAACCAACTTCTTTGTACCTCTCTCACACTTCTTCATGTGAGACAAAGAATCGCTCATTAAGTACAACATGATATATCTCAGTCGTGAAGGTAGGATTTTATTACAAACGAATTTTGGTTTTTCGTGGTGTCTTTGGAGGTCAAATCCTGATTGTTTGAGAACCAATCCCTAGTTTTCCCTACTTATCATTCTTGAAATGGCTCTATGGTATCATTCTAGTTTGTCATTTCTAGAGGGTTTTGGGCTCTGTGAGTAGACTTTGGTTCTATGTCTTCTCTTTTGGATGCTCTCAATCTAGAATTTTCTTAGAATTTTTGTTGGTCTTGAAGTTGGGCACTTCTCTGAGTCTCTTAGTAGCATGGAGTGCCATAGGCACTCAAGCTTATGTATCCCCTATGAAAACTTTGATTTGTGTCAGGTTCAAAGGAGGAGTTTCTAGCAAATTGAGGATCTTCAAGTGGTTTTCTCTCATTTTAGCAACAAAATGGTGTCTCAACTAGACTCCCAGAAGGCCAAAAACATTGAATTTTCAACTATTGTGGATCCTCAAAGTCATCAAATTAAGAAATTGGAAGCGAATTTCAATATGTTATATGAATTGGTTTTGGATCTTGCCAAGAACTCGTTGGTTCCTTTTCCAAAGATTTCTATTGGGTCAACCAAAGCAACAAACAATGATGAAGAAATAGTTCAAAAAATTGCATGGAGACATGGCAAATGAACACACAACACTAGAGCTTACACTTCAGGCGGACATCAAGCAAGAAGCCCTTAACGGGCATGTTTTCTTTTACGTTAAGGTTTTTATATTTTTTAAGACTATTTTAGTTTTAGCTCATCTTATTAGGTTATACACTAACAAACATTTTAGCTATGTTCCCATAATTGTAAGCACTACTCAAATAGTTAGCAATCATCTTGAAAGTTTGGATATGATTGGAACTCTAATATCAAACACTTTGTTTTTGTTTTGTATTAATTCATCGTAGAGTGAGGTTGCAACTTCCTTTTAATACAAAAGATAATCTTTTAAGTTTTTTTTAATTACTACCAAATGTTGAAAATTTGACATTAGAAACATCAATTTTAAGGATAAATTGTCAATTTTTTAATTGCACTCTACAGGAAGTATGTCAAAATATTGACATCATGGAGATCCAAAGAAGCAAATGTGAAAATTTCAACATTTTACATTGAAATTTTTTTACATATTAAACATGAATATTTCCACGTTTCTTGGAATTCCTCAAAAAGAATTAAACATCAATTTTTTGATGTTTTTGATGTAAAAAAATCCATGAAATGAAAATGGCATATAATTTCAAAATTTTCCATGAATTAAATGTTGAAATTCGACATCCCTTATACCAAAATTACAATGAAATCAATAGCGACATTTTTTCAATGTTTATCCAATCCATCAAGCTCTAAAATTGCTCATTTTTTTATATTTTGGGCGTTGAGATAATGTGGAAAATCAACCCTAAATGAAGTTGTGACCATTTGGGGTCTTGTTCACACTTAGTATTTCATTAAAATATCCAAGCAAACCATTGATGATTTGTTTATATTTTTTATTTGAATGTGTATTTTACTTTGGACTAAATGATAAGCTCATCATTTCTAACATTAATATATTTGTCATTTTTACATGTCAACCCTAACTTTTGTGAAAAACTGATTATTAATTCATATTGGAATTGGGACAAAATTGAAGAAAATAATATTTTGGAAGTTGAGAGAATGTTGAAAATCAACCCTAAATGAAGTTGTGACCATTTGGGGCCGTGTTCACACTTAGGCTTTCATTAAAATATCCAAGCGAACCATTGATGATTTGTTTATATTTGTTATTTGAATGTGTATTTTACTTTGGACTAAACGATATGCTCATCATTTATAACATTAATATATTTGTCATTTTTACATGTCAACCTTAACTTTTGTGAAAAACTGATTATTAATTCATATTTGAATTGGGACAAAATTGAAGAAAAGAATATTGATTGTGTATCTTTCCTTGGGTGACATGCATTTATATATTAAGTATTCAATATATATTTAGCTTTGTAATGTATAGCTTGCAATTAAAATTTATGCATTGCATTTTTCTCTTTGCATGCTTAGCATTTTTGAGAAACAAGTTTTTTCTTTTTCTTTTTTTAATACTGTCCAAATTTTTTCATATGACCCAATGCTAAAGTTCCTCAAAATATTCTTGAAGATATTCAATATTTAATGGACATCATCTCAATCTAGAAATGTAAATGACATTTTATCGTATTTACTTGAAAGAACATGTTGACACTAGAACAAATTTAAATCTATTTCACACCAAATGTAAGTCAAAATGATCTTGTTAGTGTTGAAAATCTTTAAATGTACCTCAAACCTCTAGAGAAATTTTACCAGAAAATTAAATATGTTTGATTGTAGAAATATTGTGCTTGTGAACAAACCCAAAGAAGTTAATATACACAATGATGAAAACAAAGACATAATTGTGAAGATGTATATAACAAATACGTGTTAGAACAATTGTGGAAGATGTGTATAAAAAATACTTGTTAGAACAATTGTGGAAGATGTGTATAAAAAATACTTGTTAGAACAATTGTGACCAACCTTGTTGTTGCTCAAAGGTGTAGATGACATACAACTGGTTGTCAAAACTTTGAAAGATGCTTAATAAAGTGTGTGATATTTTCTATGATTTGTAAAAGGTTTGATACTTTTTTTGTGTGTGAATAAGTGTGCTATTTGTATGGTTAGTAAAAGCTTTTAAAGTTTTCATCTAAATTTTTTAAATTGAAAAAAACCACAACAATAAGTATTTTGTGATATTTTCTATGATTTAAAAATTATATTTTTTTTATCATTAATAAAAGTGTTTAAAATCCTCATCTAAACAAAAAATCAACAATGAGAATTTGAGAATCAGTTTCCAATAATATCAACATTGAAATACACTAATAATAGATCCTATGCATTTTTTATTTCAATTTATGGTGAATGAATTGTGCACTTTTTTCAAAATATGCATCTACTGGAAAATTTAACATGCATCTACTAGATAATTTTATTGAAATCAAATTTTGACAACATTAGAATCTGATATTAAAACTATCAGAATTTGATATTGAGATTATCATAACACCAATATTGACCCATTTTAGAAAATGCTTGACCCATTTTAGAAAAGGCTTGGGCATAAATTAACCCAAATTTAATTATATGGGTGTTCCAGTTTTGTTTCTTTCAAGTCCTCCACAAGTTTTGCGATATTTGCATTAAGTTAAATATTTTTCTTTGAATTCAAAATCTCCTAATGTTCCACGAGTAAGTGGCTACTTAACACTTTCTCTATATCTAATGTCAAACTTATGAAGATAAATTTATTTAGATATTTGAAATTCTGTAAATAACTATTGGCTTACTTTCTAATTTTCTTACTCTCAATTTCGTTATTTTTGTATTTTTGGGACAGTTTCTAATGTAGTTATTTTTGTATTTTTGGGACAGTTTCTAATGAAGTGCACAAAATCATGGCAAAAGTAGTTGAAGGGAACATATTCACAATCTAATTTCTAAACATGCTCTGATTTTTCACTAATAATTTACATCTTCAATTTAATTGGCATTGGAAGACCAACTTCCAAAATTCACTTCAGCTCATTTCAATAACTTTTTATCTATCTTTTTTACAATTTGTTCCTTCCAATGGTGTTTTGGAAGAAATGGAAACCTAACCAATCTGGTTTTTTCTTTGAACCAATTTGGAATTTTCTTTGGAATCTTCCAAAAGATCAATTTTCACCCTTTGAAGAAATGAGAACCTGAACAATTTGGTTTTTTCTTTGGAATTTCTTATATAAGATCAATGTTTTAATTATAAAGTTCACATTGTTATTGCCTATTGTCCATGAATTGGGGCCCCGTTTTTAAAATTGAATGCACAATCTACTTGACTCTAGAAATTGCTATATGTTTTGCATATTAACTCCCACCACCGCACCCTCATATATGATGGTGGGGGGAGTTAATACACAAAACATATTATGTTTTGTGTATTAACTCCCCCCTTCCCATCCCCCCTTAATATGTTTTACATTACTTCAGTGGGGGAAGTTACTATACAAAACATATTATGTTTTGTGTATTAACTCCCCCACACGCACCCCCCTCCCCCGCCCACATGTTTTGTGTATTAACTCCCCTCACTCCCACCCACATATGTTTTGTGTATTAACTACCCCGACCCCCACCCTCATATAATATGTTTTGTGTATTAACTCCCCTCACCCTCATATTAACTCCCTGCATCCCACCCTCACCCTAATATAGAAGCCTATTTCTTAAGATCCAACTCCAATCGTGCCTTTGGTCATATTTCTTGAGGGTGGGGGGGAGTAAAACATAATGTTTTGTGTATTGACTCCCCCCACCTCCATCCTCGTATGTTTTGCGTATTAACTCACCCCACCCCCACTCTCATAATATGTTTTGCGTATTAACTCCCCCACCCCACCCTCATAATATGTTTTGCATATTAACTCCTCCCACTCCCACTCCCACTCCCACCCTCATATAGAAGCCTCTTTCTTAAGATCCAACTCCAATTGCACCTTTGATCTTATTTCTTGAATACCACCTAAGCTTTTATAACATGGAGATTGTTTCTTGAATACCACCTAAGCTTTTATAACATGAAGATTTGGTTGGCAAAGGATTGTTGATTTTTTTTTATAACATGGAGATTGTTTCTTGAATACCACCTAAGCTTTTATAACTGAAGATTTGGTTGGCAAAGGATTGTTGAATTTTTTCACAAGAGCAAAGACAAAAAAAATACCTAAATATATTTTAGGCAATATTTCTAGATAATCATCCTCAAAAAAAAAATTAACTTACTTGTTAACAAACACTCTCTAACTAACTTTTTATTTAAGCAAAGATTTTAAAGTGTAGCATAAGTCCCTCCCCGAAATACTCGAACATTCTACACCTTCTACACCATAGGAAAGGAGCTTTATTGGAAAAGCCTTACCCCGAGTCTTTATTGGAAAAGCCTTACCCCGAATCTTTACAACGTAGCCCAAGAAAATTAGTGATTAAAAGGAAAATGAAAACTCATACAACTATAATGTGTGAGCTTATTTCTGATTAGTGGTATGATATCTTTACAGTATTTGTTATGCTTGTAGAAATACTAATATTTAAAATCATAACTACTGATTTTGATTAAAAAATTAAGCCAATGGATGAAACCCAAGCTTGATTTAATTACACATCAAGCTTAGGATAGATAACAAGTTTAAAAAAAAATCCTTCTGCAATATAAGCCTACTAAAATATGCAACAAAGCAACAAAAATGCCATTATATGCAACAAAGCAACAAAAATGACATTATATGGTAACACTAATCCAATAATGGTAGTAATCTCTATTATAACACGATATATCAAACATCGTAGCAAGACATCATGTTGAACAATATATCAAGCATCGTAACAAGACATTATCTTGAAGGGCTCTATTGTCCTTTTGCAAAATTTATATGGTGTTTTTCCTATTGCTGAAAAATATCTGTGGTATCACTGAACATCCCTGATTTACTAACATTAATTACAATGTTAATCCCTTTTTAAAGAAAGACACCTAACCTCTATGTCACTTTAAGCATGACAACTCTTCTTTGTTGGTGTATTAATGTGTCATTGAAACCATGAACAAAATGCATATATGCATAATGGGTTGGAATTTGCAAAGGGTAGAATAAAGTTCAAGGTTAAATTTGGATTTTAAAGTAATAGATTTATGCTCCTATATGATAATGAAAAATGGTACAAGCACCAAAACATTGAGAATTGAACCTAGGCCAATTGAAGTAAACTCTCACCAAATTAACATTGAACCACAACCCAACAACATAATGGGTATTATGGAAAGGTTGGTTATGGATAGCATTACCTCAATGAACGTTATGAACCCACCTTTCTTCAATGCATATAGAGGCAAACCAATGGGTATTTTCAGTTAACACACCCTTCTTATTTTGGGGGAGGTGATTTGGATAATTACCCGAGATAATGAAATGGTTGAGCAAAATCATAAGCATATAAACTGCAATCATAAAAACATCATAAATTATTGATGTGGACCTCCCAAACCACAATGAGACCATGGATGGCTAACAAGCACAAAGTTAGAATGGAACCTCGAACTTCACAACCTCCAAATCAAAAATCAAATATGAACTAGTGCAAATCAGTCTGATCCCAATGAGAACACACCCCAATTTTTTTCTCGTAGGAAACTCTCTGTCATCTTAGTAGGCTAAATATTTTTGCAGAAAAATACAAATATGACTGGTGAGTGAATAGCTCATAATTGCCAAATGGAATCCCAAACTATGAAGCTGTCCTATTCAACCTCTAATTCGATTGGAAATTTTCATATTCTAGTTTATAATAAAACACCCCACGCCTAGTTATCTTTGCAGAAAAATACAAATCATGACGTGTGAGTTAATAGCTAGCTCATAATTGCCAAATGAGGCCCAAACTATGAAGCTGCCCTATTTAAATTCACCTCTAGTTCATTGGACTTTTTCATGTTCTAGTTTTCAATAAAGCACTCTCTCGCTTAGTTCTACACTCGAGCAAATTGCAATTGATTTGATCGTGATCTTTGCATGATCCACTCGATGGAAGATTTGAATATTTTCAAACAACAAAACTGACGCGATCTTTAAAGCATTATTACAATCAAAGTCTTCTATGATGTCACGTATCTTACTATTGAACCCATACAAACTCACAGAAGGTAACGTCATCTAATATGGACACTAATATGTAAAATCTAAGAATATAGTACCTAAAATAACTCTTGGATACATAACATAAAAAATTAAAGAATTATCTGGCCATCCATCTTTATAGAGAGAGAATAGCCATGCATCTTTATATATATAGATAGATATAGATATGCTAATGATGACTTCTTCCACTACCACATAACTGTAGCGAGACAATTCAGCATTAGTTAGGGCAAGGTCAGACTGCATCTCACACACTTACACCAAGAAGTAGCCTGAAATTTTGTCATTATCTCCATATATTAAAACATTGGAATAATAAAGATTTTTGCAGGGAAGAACGTTAGCTATACACGAGTTGACAGGCTTTCAGTGGGCAGTGCAGATCAAATATTACATCTCGTCTCTGACCAGCACTTGCCTACAGAGGCTTGCGGGAACTGAAAGAATGAAATCTCATTAAGTAAACATGGATGGTCTATAGAATAAGACATCCCATGGGCAAGGAGAGAGATAGAAGCATCTACAGAACTACTTTAGACTTTCAAAGATGATACCTTGCATCCATCCTTCAATAAAACATATGGGACATCAAAATAAACCAATGAATTTTCCCCATACACTGCTTCCTTAATTCCAGGTTGGCTTCAGCTTGCTGAACAAACACACATTATATAATCTGACTTATTATTGCCAATTTGGGAAGCTTGAAATAATATACATAGTGGACCTCGGATGGTAAGCACTCTCTAGCTTACCCGGATATATTACCAAGGAGGAAGAGCATCTGTCAACTCTCAATACAACTCCTTCGCATTACAATCCACAAGGCTGGGCTGCATGGAAAACAAAATTCTTATGGCGTAAAAGAAAACCTTCCATAGTGAGAGCCCCAATGCTCAAGATCAACAAATATCACAGGTTCCAAGAAATGTATATGTGATATGTCAACAGCTCAAGGTCTCAAGATCATTCTGCAGCCAGATCTCTATTTCTAGTTCGACCCAGCTATGACAAAGACGGACTATGTTTTGGATTGGATTACTGTCAGAAGCATTATTATATCCTGGATGATGAAGCCATGGGATGAGTAGAAGCTCTGCAGTTCAGTGATTGGTCAGGCTTGGCACTAGTCTCTTCATTTGTTCTGTCAGTAAAATGCCCATGACAAAACTTCAACCTACCGAACTTTGCATTCTTTTGAACTGATAAAAGGGGAATTATTCTTCTAGCTGCTCGAGCATGAGTTTCTGTGGAACCATTTTTCGATGAGGCCTTCTGCGATGTGGTCCTTGACAAAGCCAAACCTTTCTCTAAATCTCCCATGTTATCTCTTGCCTGATCATGGAATATCTTACCTGGAATTAGCCCAGTAGTATCATGAGAAACTCCAAGCCCGCCTATACATTTTGAGACCTTCATGATTCCACATTGTGTTCTACTTTTTGTTGATGCCGTATTTTTCACACGCCTCGAGGTGTCATTAACTTGACTGAGACTTTTCCTCCTCTCAAGTGATGATGACTTATTTTGGGCCACTGAACTTACACCTGCCCTACTTTTTGAATTTTTCTTCTCCACTACTACTGGATTTCTGAATTCTGCATCAGCGTCAATTGAATGCCTAGATTTTTGGACTTTAGCAGCTTTTTGTAACGATATTCCAGATTGCTGCCTGTCTGTTGTCTTTCCCTGATAAGGTAGGCAAAGTGTCATGCTATATAATGTCTGAGCTGCAGCCAGTACCCTCGGAGAAACAGGCACTATCAAATGACAAGAATTATGATGAAAGTCAGCTTCAGAGAATGAATATAAATGGTCAAATGAGCATAGGAAATATTACACATCCAATAACCCCCCCAAAAAAGGATCTGACAGTACACATGCTATGAAAACGATACATGTATATAGAGGCCTTCCATACAGCACCTTGGCCCCATGACACCCACCCCGATTTTTAAATATCAGACGAGAAAATTAAGGGTTTCCTTTGCTAAGTGAACAATTCCAAGATGATAAACACACATACAAGATGAATGGATTTTGAAGTCTTGCTAAAACGATGCCTTGAAGTTCTTGTTTTAATATCCATTCCTGTATTCTTGATAATCTTACCAACCTAGTAAAAGTGATCATTTAAAAATTTTCCCCGTTTCAACTTTCCCCACTTTGGTATAAAAATTGAGCAACATGTACCAAGGAAAATCTCAAAACAAGCACTATCTCATTAAAACAAAGTCACCAAAGTAAAGAAAATATGCTGTATAAATCCCAAGTCAATGTTAAAATGGTGCCATTGGGGGTAGTGATTCAGCAGTGAAGATGGTGGCATGTCAGGCCACCCATAGGGCCATAAACTATGTTACCGGATCCGCCCGGTCTGAACGCTGGATCCGTGGATCCGCGTTTCAGATCCGGATCCGGATCCGCTGGGAAACGCCAAAAAAATGCCACCTGCCGATTCTGCTGAAACTGGAAACGGATCCCGCAAGAAGGAGACGGATCCCAAGCTCCCGACCCCACACACGCGTGGATCCGAGCAAAAATTATGCTAAATTTTTAGGTTTTGGGTATTTTTTAGGGTTTGTTGTGTATTTGTTTTAAATACGGAGCAGAATTTAGTTTAGTTTACTCGCTGTTAGTTTAGTTTTAGTTTAGTAATATTATAATATATTAAAATTTAAGATTTAGTTTTGTTTAGTCGCTGTTAGGTTTAGTTTAGTTTAGTAATATATTAAAATTTAGAATTTCAGTAATTACTATTTAATTTAGTTTACTCGCTGTTAGTTTAGTTTTAAATTTTTAATTTAGTTTAGTATTTAGTTTTACAGTTTACTA
>SNQJ01S0075021.1:0-13677 GCA_010110895.2 Picea sitchensis
AACAAAATATATTAAAATAAAGAATATCAAGACTCTCCTACTCACCAACACTAAATCACCAACACTAAAATATCAAAATAAAGAATATCAAGGCTCTCCTCCTCACCAAGAACTAAATGAATCTGGTAGATGTATATATTTTTGGTTGTAATGCATCATTTAACAAAAACGCTCTCATAAAAAGATACGATAACTAGGTTAACTTTCATTCACTTTTAAAAATTTATAATATAATAATAAAAAATTGACTACAATCTTAAATAGGAGTGGATTCTTTTCATAAAAGGATCAATTCTAAGGTGTTTTCTTATTTTAAGGGTTTTCATAATAACAAAGTGTGGATTTATTCTATATTGTTTATGGATATTTTATGTGTGATTGTATATATATATTTTCAACATTTAATTAGTGGTATCAGAGCATTTTCTTCGACTAAGAAAATGGACAAAGTTTTTCTATTTTGCAGGTTTTCAAAAGAAAAAGAAAAAGAGTGTCACAACAATCAGATCAATTCTTGTAGATTTCTTAGAATAATTTGAAGAAATTTATTGTAGATATGAATGCCTCTCAAAAAAACAAACAATTTAAAAAAAAATCATCTAAATCGGTGTTCGATAGGTCAATATATCACTGATTTAAAATCAACAAATTTGAGGGTTTTCTGAGGATGACCGCATGATTTGCAAGTTTTTGTAGCAATTGGTGAAGTAATTTCCAAAACCAGTTGTAGATCTAAGTTCCTCTTGAAAATAAAATTAAAAAGTCGACCGAATTAGGCCTCCAGAAGTGAATATATCATTGATTTAAAATCACCAATTTTCAGGGTTTTTTCGTGATGGTCGTGAGACTACAAAGCTCGTAACTTTTGATCGGGTGCCTAGATTGTTGCCATATCAGTACCATTGGATAGAGGATTTTCAAAGATTTCTTTTGGTATATTAAATGTGGTGCTTCCAATTGATATGTCGTGTGCTACAACCTTTGAAAAAAATTGCTCTCAAATCCTCATGGACCTAAACAACGCTCTTCGAGATATTGAAACCCTCATGGGCATAAAAGAAGATATTTGAGATATTCAAGAGACCATAGCTAAATGGTAGGAGAGATTTATTATGAGGACCATATAACCTTACATCACAAAAAAAATATAATCGAGAAGGATATGCTTGGTATCATTTCGAGGTCGATTGTGATGACTGGTATATAGATAGTTGTCATTTCTAGGATGACAACCCCTTTCATATTCTATATGATGAATCTACTTCACGTCATGTAGAGCACATTATGGAGAGCAGTCAAGAGCCTTCTATGAATATTATTTTTTCAGTTTTTTCATTCCCCCATACTAGTGTGTTATGTGGATGATCTTTTGGATATGGATGGATCTACGTATTTTGATCCACATGACCAGTGTAGTAATTTGGAGCACCATTTTCAGCTAGATATTGAGTCTCATTATTTTCAAAAGGGAGTTCACATGAGCACTTGGACATGGGACCCAAGTTTACAATGGAGCTTGAACTACTTCAACATGGTGGCTAGCACTTCTACATGGGACCCTAGTTCTCTATCTCACTTCAACATTATGGTCCACACTTGCCCATGGGACCATAGTATATGGTTATACTTCTTCATAACAAGCATTGAGGACAATGCTTTCTAAGGGGGGGTGGAATGCAATGTAGCTAGGGGGATAATATGGGATACCTAGGGAGGTACCTGAAGGGAATAATAATAGAAAGGTTATGATGCATCATTATGTATGGAGGCCACTTTTAGTAAATAAGGCCTAGTGTGAACACAATAAATGTGAGAAAGCTTACTAGAAGGTTCATTCTCTAGAATGTTCTTAGGGGTAGTTAGTATTATATAAGGAAGTATGAGCAATGTAATGAGCATGGTTGAAGAGTATTGTATTTGGAGTGTAACTCATTAGGAGGTTTCCCCCTCGAAGAGGCAAGTGAACATGAGTGGATTCCTTCCATAAAAGGATCAACTGTAAAGTGGTGTCCTACCTTAAGGGTTTTCATAATAATAAAGTGTGGATTTATTCTATATTGTTTGTGAATATTTTTTATATGATTCTATATGTACAGATATCATATTCTATATTGTTTGTGGATATTTTGTATGTGATTCTAGTAGGTGGAACCTTCTAGTAAGCCTCCTCGTGTTTATTGTGTTCACACTAGGCTTTACTTACTAAAAATGGTCTCCATACATAACAACCTCTCTATTATTATTCCCTTTGGGTACCTCCCTAGGTACCTTATATTATCCCCCTAGCTACACTACAAATTCCAAAAGGAACTTTTGTTTGAGTTATGAATTCTTACATAAATATAGGTGATCCTGATACCATAGTGAATGATCTTGATGTACTTAGATCCTCTTGTAGTTGTTGAATGATATTGCATACCTTTTGATCTTGCTTTCATAAATGGGTTTGAGTAAGGTTTTTCCTTTAAGTTAGTCACTTTAAGAGGCAAGGGGCCTTCCTTCTTGCATTAAAATTGCACCAATACCATTCCTTGAGGCTTCACACTCCACAATAAAGGTTTTTGTGAAGTTAGGTGTGGCTAGGACATAAGTTGTACACATAACCTCCTTAAGTTTTTCAAAATATTAGGTTGCTTCTAGAGTTCAAGAAAATGCCTCCTTTTTCAATAGCTCAATTGGAGGTGCTACTATTTGACCATAATTATTGACAAACTTGCAGTAATAACGTATTAATCCTAAGAAACCTCTAAGATTCTTCAAGTTTTTTGGAATTGGCCATTCTATAGTAGCTTTAATTTTGTTAGGGTCCATTTTAAGATCTTCATGAGATACAATATGAACCAAATATTCCACTTCCTGAACCCCAAAGGAACACTTAGAAGGATTTGCATATAGTTGTTTCTCCTCCAATTGTTTTAAGATCATGTCAACATGTTATACATGCTCTTCCTAAGATTTTTTCTAGATTAGTACATCATCAAAAAATAATAACACAAATTTTATGAGGAAGGGTGTGAAAATAGAATGCATCAATCTTTGAAATGTGGAAGGTGCATTAGTGAGACCAAATGACATCACCAAAAACTCATAATGATCTCCATGCATTCTAAAGGTTTTTTTGGGGGTGTCTTCTTGACTCATTTTGATTTGATGATATCCATAATGGAGATCCAACTTGGTAAAGAAAAGTGTTCATTGTAATTTATCTAATAATTCATCAACGACATGAATAAAAACTTATTTTTAATGGTCATCTTGTAGAGCTCTCTATAATTTGGACACACATTCCATGAACCTTACTTTTTGCAAACCATCACCATTGGTGAAGAGAAAGCACTTTGGCTAGGCTAAATGATTCCAAACTCTAACATTTCTTGAACCATATGCTCAATCTCACTCTTTTGTGCATATATGTACTTGCAAGGTTTGATGTTAGGAGGTGCACTTCCTGGTTGCAAATGAATACCATGGTCATGTTCTCAAGTAGGTGGAACACCTTTAGGCTTCTCTCCAAATACCTTGGAATGATTATCAATAACTTTTTGGAGATCGATGAGAAGAGAAGGTCTAGATGTTTGAACATCCAGTGAGCATAATTGTGCAATTACACAATGACATCCCCTTTTTAGCAATTTTGTCATGTTGTTAGAGCTTATCACTTTAGAGGGTTTCCCTTGGATACCTCTAAGTTCAATTTCCTTACCTTCCAAGGAAATTCTCATGAAAATTTCTTGAAAATTAAGACCAATTGTTCCTAATGGTTGTAACCATTAGACCTCTAATACAACATCAACACCGCCCATTTGGATGGAAATCATTGGACCATCCAATAAATACTCCCCCATAGTGAGATTAAAACTATGGCACCTCCTTGAACAATTTATGGTACCTCCATCTGCAATCATTGCTTGAAACTCAAGTACTAGATATAAAAAGCAATTGAGAAGTTTGGCTAATTTCCAATTAATGAAGTTATGGGTACTACCAAAATCAATCAACACTATTACATTTTTCTTTTTGATATATCCTTCTATCTTGAGAGTTTGAGGAGTGTTGATGCCAACCAATGCATGACAAGATATGGTTGGAATAGTCTCTTCTAGTTCCATATATTGTGATGGTTCTAGTTATTGATCTTCTTCCTCTTCACAATCTATGTAGAATAATTTCCTTTCACCATATTTATGCCCCTTACTATACTTTTTGTCACAATTGAACATAGTCCCTTTTCTCTTCTTTCATCCATTTGCTGAGGTGTCAACCTTGTAGGTTGAGTGAGCCTAGGAGTGGGAACATGGTGCTCTTTATAGTTATTAGTGGCCACCCTTCTAGTAGTCATATTTTTACTTTCAACTTTCCTTACCACATTGAAAGCATGCTCCAAGGATTTAGGTTCCAAGAGACACACCTAATGTTGAATTATCTCCTTTAAAGTGCCCATAAAGAGATCTAACAAATTGTCCTCTAGAATGTTCTTTACTATGAGAATTATTTTTTGAAATGACTGAATATGCTCTATCATTGGACCTGTTTTCTAGAGATTTATCAATTGAATAAATAATTTATTTCTCTTAATATCACCATACTATGCTATTAATTCATTCATAAAAATGGAATAAGAGATAGAATATTTTTTTTGTTCACAAAGCCATTGGTACCAAACAAATTGATTAGGTTCTAAATACAAGGATGCAAGAGTTATCTTTTGTAAAGTTGGCACTTGGTGTAGATCAAATAATTGATCCATGTGGAATATCCATGTTATAGGATCTTTACCATCAAACTTCCTTATATAGATCTTGGGAATTGAGTAGTTCCTTGGTCCCAAGTTGATCTCCCAATGATGTAGTTATTAGAGTGACGAATGATCATGATTCTAGGACTCAATCTTCGTGTTCTTCAAATGTGTTAAAATATTCCCCATATGTGATTGGGGTTCAACAATTTTGTTCTCGTTATTATCATGATTTCCTTGGGTCACATTATATATTTTAGGGAACCTCTCATCTAGCGTATGTAACAAGATGGCTTCCATGGAATTTTGTAATTGTTTCATGTATTTTTATCCATCAAATTTTCCATTTTATCTTCAACTTCCATCTTTTGAGCAACCTCCTTTTACAATGTTAAAAAATGCACAAGATGAGATGATCTCTAAAACTAGTTGTTTTTGGTATATCCAACCATCAATAAGAACAACACTAATATAACAATTGAAATGTAATAACTCAATATCTAGGGCTTAACATTTTCTTTGTCACGCTTTTTATTAGAATTAGGAGTTTATATTGACTTTTTTAATTTGTATACATAGTGCACAACACCTCATAAATTTGCATGATCCCTAGGTTGGTAATTAAAGTGAAGCTAAGGAGTTTAGTACATATTGTTGTAATTCTTTGGTTCAAAAATAAGGAAGGCACAATCATGACAAGGAACACTATATAATCATATACAATAAATTGAAAAAACTAAGACCTAATGAAATCTTGGTGTGTGTGCTTTCCATCACGTTCCAAGTTGATAAGGACCTTTCACGAACTAGAAAAACACGAAGGACCATTAAATTAAAATGTAACACTAAAATTTATTAAACTGTGAAGGCATGAAACTAGAGCTATTAGAAAAGTTTTATAGGGATAACTAACTTGTGGTAGCTAAACGTTCATAATTCCATTGCTTTTTTATCCTTCATTGTCAACTCTTCATATCATTGTGAAGCAGAATTCACCAAGTGTTGGATTGTTCACCCACTTTAGAAAAACAAAATAGAGTGACTAAGGAAATATTTGGAAAGGACATCCTTATTGACTCGAAGAATCAACCATAAAACCCCAAAACAATTTTGATGCAATAATGGATAGAGGAATTTTGGAATAACTTTGATTTGGAGCACATTGAGAAAAGAGTGAAGAAAAAAATTATGAAAACCTAAGGTGAGACAAGAAGTTTAGGTCATTAAAATACTCTAACCACTTTGAACACTTTTAGATAACAACTTAGTGTAGTTCATAAATATGGTATTTATAGGAATGGAATTGGGAGTACTTGTAATCGGGGACTTGATTGGTCAATAAAGTGAGGGTGGTGATATTCCTTTAGAATCTTTTAATACCCCTAAGTGTGTCACATGATTTCCATTGGGATGTTATATTTGCATACACCAACTAGGTTTATAGGTAATTGTTGAACCTCATATGTTTCCTTCCTTTCATTCTTCTATACCTAATTTTTCTATTTTAAGTTTGTTTTGGTCCCACAAGAATTTCATGTCATACAATATCGGCTTCTGCTTTTCGTGCCCTACATACTCTACCATACTTAGTCAATTTTATCCATCGTGGGTTCCTAGGTTGGATCTTTCTTCTTTATATCTCTGCTATCATAAAAATGCACCTTTACTTCTGCGATCAACAATTTGCATGATCGATCACAATACTTAGTACTTTTATTATTGTTTTCCTTTCTCACTATGGGTTTGCAGGTTGGCAAACTCACAGGTTCACCTTAGTTTTTCTTTCTCGCCCATCCTTGTCGTGACTTGATGTTATTCTTTGTTCTTTTCTCGAGATACATTAAATGATAATATACATAAGACAACTACTTTGTAGATTGTGAAAAAAGGCCATTATTAATGGCAGAAATCTCAAGAGATTTTCATTTAATTAGCATTAAGTTCTTCATTGTGAAAAGATTAAATTGTTATTATTTGGACAAAAAATTCATTTACAAATATCTTCTAAGAAACTACGCAAAGAGTTCGTCAACTTCATGGCTATAGTAAGGAAACAATTCTGTGAGATACAATGAATATATTTGGGTAGGAAAATCAGAATTTCCAGTGGTCGAGATCATATTGGTATTACTCTACTTTACTTTTTCTTCAGAGAAATTAAAATATAGTGTGGACGTCAGGAATTGCTCTTTTTGGATGCATACCATAAGTGTTTGATTGTAAATATGTTGTCACCTGGTGTGTTGAAAAATTCATCCCAAATAGGAGAGCCATTGAAATTCAAGGCCAATCTCATGTCTCATTATCACCAGTGGTTTTCAGGAAGATGCTAAAATTATCTGACCCGACTCTTACTTTTAAGGGAGAAGAAGCAAGAGATTTCCTCAAGAAACGAAATAATGGACTTGACCCTCTACAAGAATATCTCGAAGATCCCTCGACAATACTTGTCGACATAACAAGGATTCATGTTGGTTCTTTAAAAAACCCTTATCGAGAAATCACATGGTTATTCACTAGAGTTACTGGTCAAGAAAACACGACAACCATTTCTCGACTAGCTTTGTACATTATGTATATTACAATTCATGAAAAATCCATCTTTGATTGGGGAAAGCTTATCTCCATTGAAATTGCTTTCCAACTTTCAAATTTTAAGAAGGAAAATAATTTTTTCATGGCCTCATGTTTAATATTCGCTATCACATATTTCCACACTTTCAAGGGATTAACAATTGGCAAGAGGGTAAATTGTAAAGTTGACCCTGTGATTGTTTGGTACCAAGCCCTTTGGAGACAAAAGACTTCTATCTTATTTTATGAAGTGTATAATGAATTTGCTACAACTTTCAAGAAACCTCTCTTTGGAGATAAT
Organism: Picea sitchensis; assembly: GCA_010110895.2. Classification (NCBI taxonomy): domain Eukaryota; kingdom Viridiplantae; phylum Streptophyta; class Pinopsida; order Pinales; family Pinaceae; genus Picea; species Picea sitchensis. The sequence continues at coordinate 7,611 of SNQJ01S0075021.1, forward strand.
ATGTCTAGGTTATCATCAAAAGTGACAACTTTTCTAAACAAAAAGGGTACCTTCGAGAAGATGGAGAACCATAATGTCATTAGAATATTTTGTTCCAGAGAAAACCCTGCTTTTCTGCCGTATTATATTTTGGATAAATTATTTGTCACTGAAGTTGCTAGACGGTATGGATTCTAGCTTCACTTTTTTCACAAAAAGAGGAAATGACAATTTATCCCATTGCCATGGAAAGTTGGAGAAATTGTGTCGAGAAATATAAACAAAATAGATGAGTTTTTGACCCATTTCAATCATTTAAATTTGAAGTATGCAGAGAAAATCAAAGGTTTTGAACCAAGTAATATTTTTATGGATCACATGTAGTCGATAGTATTTAGTAGTGCATTTACTCAAACAATTTTATGTGGGGAAGAAGAGGGTAATAGTCAAGATAATCCTCTACAAGTTGTTGACGATGTCGAAACTTTCTCAAGCACTATAGATCAATACAAGAAAAAGGGAAAGGGCCCAAATGGAAAAAGTAGTCAATCTCCAGCAGTGTCACATAAGAGTAGTTTACCCAAGAACAATATTCAAACAACATCCCAACAGAGAAAATTTTTAAATGGTAGTTCAAGTGGAGGAGGTGACAAAAATCTTCCTCATATAAAAATGGAAAATACTCACAAGATTCCAGTAAGAAAGAAGAGAAAAATTCTTCTACAAGAAGAAGAACGAGAAGCCTTAGAAAATTATGTTAATAATTTATCTCTTGAAGATATGGACCTTGAAGTTGACATTGAGAATATACAGTTTCTTGAAGAAGAGCAGAGATTAGAAGAAACCCAACAAATTGCATTTGAAGTTGCAACACATCAAGAACATTTTTTAGAGGATGAATCATTTACTATACATAATACAATATTTGATAGAAATTCCAGAAAAGTAATATTTGAAGGAACATGTCAAAGAAATAAGAAGCGGAAATATTGTTTTGAATATGACCTTAGTAAAGTGCTTGCATCTCAAATATTCAAAATACAGAAGGTGATAGGTGATGCCTTGGATGTTTCAATTGATGATTTGGAAGCAGAGAATGCCAGATTAAAGCAAAAGGTCAGAGAAATAAAATGTTGATGATTACAACTGTGTGAGACATCCTCCATGACATAGGCTTGAGAGAGAGCCCCTGGGATGGGTGTGTGGTTCCTATCTGAGACAGAGTTGGAACATAGTGACGGCCTCCTCCTTACAGAGAGTTGAGAATAAATCTAGACGATTCTCTTGTGTAACTCAGTGAGAAAGGAGATTTGCTGAGTTGGACGTGCATGTGGTTGTGCACAAGATGAACGTGTGAATTCCCATGAGCTGGGTGCATCGTTATGAAACAAATATGGAAACGATGTATTAGCCTCCTCTGAGAAGAGAGTTGAGATGATAAACTCCAGATGACTCTCCTGTGTAATGCAGTGGGAAAAAAGATCCATTGAGTTGGACGTGCATGTGGATGAACACAAGTGAACGTGATCCTAGTGGTTGAGCACTAGTGAGTGTGGTTCTCCTGTGAGATGCAGTGAAATAGATATATGGCCATCCCTATGGATGTGCCCCTAGTGGCTGAGAATTAGTGGGTGTATGAGATCCCTTGCTATATTTTTCAAGAGTTAGACTTACCTGTAACCCTATTTGTAATGTAAAGGGTACAGGTCGGCCCCACCTTAATGTAAAATATAATTAATGTAAAAGATAATTAATATAAAATATAATTAATATAAAAGATAATTAATATGGTAATTATTAATTATATTTTGAGTTATTGAGGTCAGCCCTATTCTGCCAAAAGACACATCATTTGATGTGACAAATCTTATATATATAAAGGTGAATCCCAATTGAAGAAACACACTTATCATTGTGCCATCTCATGATTTCAGAAGTTGTGGTATGAAATTATGAGAATTACAGCACCCTCTTGTGTGCTGGGTTTGGTGATGTTGTGGGAGGTCTTTCTCTTGAGAATATAGCAAAGGATTGGCTGGGTTTTATTCCCTTGTTGAGAAGGGTTTCCCGGGATACTTCTTGTGTTCTTTTGCATGGTTATTCTTCTTGTGATCTTGTTTTGTTGCAGTAGTTATGGTTCAGTTTATGCTAAATAGTAAGAAAAATAAAAACGCATCAACTTACCATAAACTCATCAGAGCAAACTTGAAGAAGATCATTGCACACTCAAATATAGGATTAATTTCAGTCTACAACAGGCCATGAAAGTTTGAAAATTGAGGACACCCTTGGAGGATTACTAGAGGAGTCTGCATGCCACTGTTGGGAGGCCGATCTAAATTAATATACAGAACCGTGACTGATATTTTTTTGTGTGGCTCGTTGGAGGGTGGATCTCATCCTAGAGAAAACCGTGGAACCTAAAGCTAGACCGTGAGGCTTAAAGGGCCTGTTGCCTGTTATAGTCCAGCCACATACTAGAAATAGTTAGCAATTAAGGTAATTAAGGTAAAGGAACCCAGATAAAAAGAGAGCAAGGGGACGAGCTAATAATTGAGGGTCTTCATCACTTCCCACGTTTCAGATCAGATCAGCTCCGATGGCCAACCACTCCATTATTGTTATTCCAAGAATATTTCATTTGTTGGAAGAGCTAGAAAGAAGAGAGACAGGCTTTGATGATGGAACTGACAGCTATGGAATGGATGATGGAGATGATATCTATATACCAACTAAAATTATTATGTGACAAGGACTATCTAAAAAATCTCCCAACTGTCATATTCCTTTATCAAATCAACATGACATATTTGAGTAATAATTCTAACAACAGACTCGTAATGAAGAGGGTCGGACCTTCCTGAGATGAAATCTAAGGCTGTCGCAACCCATAATCTTAGGTATTATTCGCCCTAAAATTGCAGACCTGTGGCAGTGAACAACTGAGGAAGAATTCAGCCTAAATTTGAGGTCTGAGGTAGCAGGCAAGGTACAGATCTGAGCTGCTAATTGGTAGCAGTATTATTACAGGTCTGAAGTGACTTTATGACAGTGTTGAAGCAAACTTAAAAGATCAAATATATGAGGCTGTGATGAAGGAAAAGTTGAAGGGTTGTTCTAATGAAAGTTCGAGGAAGAACATGGCCACGATTAAGGAATTTTTTGGAAGAAACCAATGCTGAGTTTAAATATTTTTTTCAGATATGGTACAGGAGTAAATTTTGGTGAGCTACAGGTTTACATCTACTGTAAGTCTTTGGAGCATCCTAAACATGTTTCAGGACTGTCTTTGAAAAAATTATCAGAGGTTTCTAAAACAAGAGTTCTAACACAAGTTTCAAAGCAGTTCAAGTGGAATATTTCAGATCTATCTTGGCAGAAAATTTAACTCAGCAAGGAAGCATAGTATGATGGTTGTATTTTGATCACTTTAAGGTCATAGTTTGTGAAGACCTAAAGACACAATGTTGACGCAGACCTCATTAGATATATGTATGGTACTAGGTGGCTACAGGGGCAAACAAGTCTGGTTATAGAATGTAACAGTGGAAGGTGGCCACAAGAAGCTACAACAAAACATAAATTGCCTTCTAGTTTATGGTAAACAAGCGAGGAATGGAATTGCTCATCATGACATTGACAAACAAGCAGAATATCCATTGGTGTACACTCTCAAGTATGCACTTGTATATATATTATTCACATCATTATCATAAGGGTACTTGCAGGAGGAAGGAACCCTAGGTGCAATCATGGAACCAGAGGGATCTTAGTGCATTCAGAAGAACAACACACTGGAAGTGAAGACTCCAAGTGAAGAATCTAGGTTTGATTGTTTTAATTAGCATGCCTCTAACCTACATTTCTAAGGTTGTTTCATTAAAAGTAGGTATTGTAGCTGTGAAAACAATTCTTAAATTGTTTTGATTCTAGATATGTACTCATGAATATCCTCTAGGAGACATTCTTGTCTTTTTTTCCTTTCGTTTGTTTCCTTGTTCCAGGAAGGTTAACAACAAAGGAAGATGTTTATCCTTCAGACCTCAGAGGGAGTCACTTGACTCAGAAGGAGTCGAACTAATTGAGAAAGAGAGACAATACCTTCTTCCTCTTCAACAATCTAGAGGGAGATCACCATTGATACAATTGATCCAGTTGTTCCAGTTGATATTCCTAGGGACTTTGCAATAGTCCATAAAAGGCCTGTATGGGCTTGACAAAATATACAAGAGGAAGAAAGACATGCAGCTGATGGAAGTGTCGAGAAATACAAAACAAGACTTGTAGTTAGAGGATTCTCACAAGTAGAGGGAGTGAACTATGATGAGACATATTGGTCCAGTAGCCTGATGCACTTCCATCTGTACTACCATCCATGAGTTGGAAACTACATCAGATAGATGGATTCTTGATGAGTTTGGGTTTCAGCAAGAGTGTTGCTGATCCAAACCTATAATATTACATTGTTGGTGACGAGAGCCTGATTTTGATGACTTATTCAGGAAGTCGTGTTGTTGGATACAAGCAAGCCTCGACTTTTGATTTCAAGATAAAGGATCTGGGTATGGTGCACTACTTCTTGGGACAAAAAGTATGACATAGGACCAATGAGACTTTTCCTAAGTCAAGGAAAATATACAGTGGGGATATTAAAGAAGTTCAGTATGACAGAATGAAAATCCATGTCTACACCGATGGTGATGGATTTGACGAAAAATAAACGATGATGCAGACGAGATTGATCCACATGTTTACCGACAATTGATTGGTTCATTGATGTATCTGGTTAATACTGAACCTGATATATACTATGCAACGAATGTGCTTAGTCAATTCATGAGTCATCCGAGACAGAATCACTGGATAACAATAAAGCATGTATTAAGATATATACGAGGCACAGTTGGATATGGCCTGAGATATGCCTCCAGTGTGAACTTGAGTTACAGGGATACACCGATACAGATTGAGCAAAGAGTACAATGGACCAGAAGAGCACATCTGATTGTTGTTTTACCTTGGAGTTTGGCATGGTTTCCTGGTGCAATAGGAAACAAATCCCTATGGCCTTGAGTATCGTAGAAGCATAGTATATAGCATTGAGTGTGGCAGTCCATGAAGCAGTGTGGCTTCACAAGATTTTGACAGATCTATTTGATCATGAGATGTCTCCTATTATTATTTGTGATAACTAGAGCTATGTGAAGCTCTCTCAAAACCTTGTGTTTCATGATAGATCAAAACACATTGAGATAAAATATCATTATATCAGAGAGAATATTGTAGAGGAAAGAAGTACACGTGCAGTATCTTCCTAGACATGAGCAGATTGTAGATATCTTCACCAAACCGCTTGCCAATATGAAGTTTGAGTACTTCTGTGAAAAACTAGCTTGGTGAAGATTACCTCCCTAGTTGAGAGGGAGTGTTGATGATTACATCTAGGACGAAGTTCGAATACTTCCGTACAAGACTTGGCCTGATGGAGAATGCCTCCCTAGTTGAGTGGGAGTGTTGATTATTACAACTACTTGAGACATCCTCCAGGACACAAACCTAAGAGAGATCCCCTTAGATGGGTGTGTGGTTCCTATCTGAGACAAAGATGGAATGTAGTGATGGCCTCCTCCTTACAGAGAGTTGAGAAGAACTCCAGATGATTTTCTTATGTAAAACAATGATAAAGGAGATCTGTTGAGTTGGACGTGCCTGTGGATGAGCACAAGGTGAACATGTGAATTTCCATGAGTTGGGTGCATCGTTATGAGACAGAGATGGAAACAATTTATTAGCCTCCTCTAAGCAAAGAGTTGAGATGATGAACTCTAAGTGAATCTCCTGTGCAATGCAGTGGGAAAGAAGATCTGATGAGTTGGACGTGCATGTGGATGAGCATAGGTGAACACGATCCCAATGGTTGAGCACTAGTGAGTGTGGTTCTCCTGTGAGACACAGTGAGATAGAGATATGGCCATCCCTATGAATGTGCCCCTAGTGGTTGAGCACTAGTGGGTGTATGAGATCCCTTGCTATATTGTTAAAGAGTCAGACTTACTTGTAACCTTGTTTTTAATGTAAAGGGTATAGG
>SNQJ01S0075021.1:13687-25921 GCA_010110895.2 Picea sitchensis
CATTGTGTCATCTCATGATTTCAGAAGTTGTGGTCTGAAATTATGAGAATTACAACACCCTCTTGTGTGCTAGGTTTGGTGATGTTGTGGGAGGTATTTCTCTTGAGAGTATAGCAAAGGATTGGTTGGTTTTTCTTCCCTTGTTGAGAAGGGTTTCCCAGGATACTTCTTGTGTTCTTGTACATGGTTATTCTTCTTGTGATCTTGGTTTGTTGCAGTAGTTATGGTTCAGTTTATGTTAAATAGTAAGAAAAATAAAAATGCATCAGCTTACCATAAACTCAACATAGAATTCACTTTAATGGAACCCCCAATTCTCACAAGCCCATTAGCCATTGTGAAGCTAGGAACACCTGATTTGAAGTTAAAGGGAGCATCAAGTTTGTTAATGGTTGTCAGGAAATTTTTGGAATAAAACATAAAAAGAAGATTGTCACTTATTATGGAAGCATGGGATGTATCAAGTAATATTGTTTCTTTTGGATCTGGACTAAATGCATACAATGAATTTCTCCAAGGAGATTATAAGTACAAGGAAGGGTTTTATAAAGATTATGTCGTAAAATTTGCAATTAAAGTTTCTAATATTACCGAGATTGAAAGGAGAGAAGAGGATTTACCTTGTTCAACTAGAATGAAACAGTTAAAAGCATGCTGGGTCAAAAAGATTATTAATTTGAAAGACATTATGGAAAGTTGCAATGAGATTGTAAGCAAGAAAGAAAATTTATTTAGAAAACTTACCAAGATAGATTTGGCAGGAAGTACCAGAGAAGTTCAAGACTCAAGATTAATTGTGAATTCCATATTTATGACGAGGCAACAGTTTGAATAACACATGGATATATTGAAAGGCCTTTCAACTAAAAAGTTTATTATCACAATTGAATATCATGAAAATGAATTTGAGAATTGGCTAGTAGAATGTGCAAACAAAAATCAAGATATTGAAGAGTCAATTCATAATATTTCGCATGATTTAAGAGATTTGGAAGCCGAATTATTTGATGTTAAAATTAAACATGAGATAAATGTGGCTCCAATGAAAGATTATATAGAAGAATGCTTTAGAAATGCCTTAATCAAGATTACTGAAGGAAATCAAGAAACAACAGTTCGTACCGGCCCAGAAACTGTCAGCAAGGAGGATAAAAGGACAACAATAACACCAAAATGAGAGAGACTCCATTATAGTAAGTCTATATTGATTACATACTTTCTTCCTTCTTAGAATTCATCTAGTTGTATTTATTCTTTCATTAGAAAAATATAACCAGGTTCTGATAACTTCCTTTTGTCTTCTTTCTAGATCTCGCTATCCGTGCTCTATTCCACATTCATCCCTCTTCTTCATACTTTTTGTATATATTGTTTTTATGGTCCACGAGATCCCCAATCCCAGTCCATTTATGGACGAATGCCTTTAAAATTTATGAGATTGTAACATGCATTATCATTTTTGAGAAATCCCAGAGAACTATTTCGAGGTCAATTTTGATTGTATTTTATAACTCTAAGTTTTGAGTATAATATATTTGAAGTTGACTTATCAAAATATCTTTTTGATATTAAAAAGTAATACTCTTTCAAATTTCTCTTACACAATTGGACCATTTTCTTTTATTTTGAATGTGATCAGAAAGTATATAAAATTGTGATGGAATGTGAGGATGTTGTTATTTTCTATATTTTCTGCAATGTGTGATGTTTGAGGTTCCCGTTCCACTTCTCAAGAACTCTCTATATAGATTTAGTTTTCAGTAATTTGAATTTTTTTAATCTATTAAGTTTTGGATTCTATCATTTTGATTTAATGATATATTATTTTGATATAAAATATTTTAAGAAAATCTTTAAAGAAATATAGAGGAGTACCACCTCTATAAAAATGCAGGGGGATTTTTATCCTCATGAAGTTTCTGTTTCGGTCTTGAAAGATCAAGCGTCAACATTATTGGCGACTCACCTCGGGGTGACCATTAAAAACTGGTTCCAGACCAAAATTTTCTATGACTCTCCCTCAATTCAATCAACCCCGGTTATAAATTGGATTGGGAAATCAAATAAGTATTTTTCATTAGTTGTATAATCTTGTGTTGACAATGGCTCATACTCCGAAAGAATTGGAAATATTTTGGCAGACTCTTCTTCAAGAAGAAGAAAGAGAAATTATTAGAAGACAGAGAAGAGATGAAAGAAAAATTCAAAAAGGCCAATCTCAAAATAGAAACTGAAACTGGAAGAATAAAAGGAACCAGTAACCAAAAGCAAGAATAAGCAGTTTCACATCCTAGATATTAAAGAACATCTTTTTGAATAAAGGGAGAAATACCCAATTATGGGTGATAGAGAATAAAGATGCGAGGAAAGATGAGAATAAAGGCATAGAAATACAAGAAGAAAGGTAAGATATTCTCCTCTTAACCTCCAAGTAGAACAACATGAACTCCCTATTATGCCAAAGGGAACATTGAAGACATTCTCAAAAGATGGAGCAATTTATACTAAAAGACATTTGGATCTATTCTTTGATGTATGTGATTTTCATCTCATTGAACATGATGATGCAATGGTGATATTGTTTCTTCATACATTAATGGGTCACGCTTATGAATGGTGTACATAATTTCCTACAATATCAATTAGATCCTTTGATGATTTCGAAACAATGTTTTTGAATATATTTTCTCCCCCAATATCTTATCATACTCTTCTCATGAACTTTACCCAAATATGTTTGAGAAAAATGAAAGAATTCAAGATTTTAATTTGAGATTCAATAAGATATTGAACAAAATTCTGGAGGAGAAAAATCCCAATGCTCTAGTAATACTTGGTTGTTATAAGAATGCAATGACTTCTAATGTAAAGTTTGCAATTAGATATTCTATAATTAATACTTTAAATGGAGCAATGAAGAAAGACACATAAATGGAAGAGATCATGTTGGAAACACGTGTTAACCCTGATCTTATTCTTTGAAAAATACAAAGGTAGATGGATAATTTGGCCATTTGTTATCAAGGGGCATCAATTTCAAAGAAGAATGAAGATAAAAAAAACATTTCGTATTGAAAATCAAGGAGTTGGAGGAGTTTTCTTCAGAGGAACTATCCCAGATGTAAAAAATGACCCTACTTCAACACAAGAAACAAAGCAGAGGATGGAGATTGCGCAAATGAATATAACTATCAAGCAGATGCAAAATGAGATAACTAGAATGAGAAGAAATGAAAACTTCATGCATAATACAAGGATTCATGTGCTTGAACAAAGAATAAATCTTGCTCAGGAACAAAGAACAATAACTGAGGGTACTGATGATCAACAAAGAAAAAGAATGCCAAGGGCACCAAATCTAAATGCAATAATACTTAAAGAGGATTATGATGAGGAAATTGTTGATCAAGATACTAATTAAATTCAAGAAGAAATTCTCGAATATGTACAAACGGATGAATGTGAGTCATCCATGTATATATTTGAAGAAGATGAAGAAAACAGTATCTCGCAAGACAATGTTGTCCAAACACGGATAGAAGAAAATAAATTCAAACCAAAAGAAAATACCGAAGAAAGAAAAAGAAAAGGAAAAATAAAGAGAGAAGAATAAGTCAAGCGGTGTGGAGACAAATAAACAACAATGAATTTTAAATCCTCCTCGGATGATATATAATGTAGTTGATGATCTTAGCAAATTGAGAATCACTCTTCCCTTCATGGAGGTGGTAAAAATCCCACAACAGAGAGAAAACATTTTCAAATTTTTAGATAAACAAGGAAGTAGAATGGAAGTTGTTATTGCAAATCCAAAGAAGAATCAGAACACATGAGCTGTCAAGTTGAGAGGCAAAGTCCCGCCATTTTATATTTCGATTGAAAATCACGATGTTGTGCTTCGCAATTGTTTGATAGATTCTGAAGCAACAAATAATATTATTCCCCTAACAGTAATAGGTATGAGTTGTACTAACTATTATGAAACAGACAAAAGTTCTGATGCAATCAATTCCAAAAAAGTACCATCTTATGGAGAAATCAAGGACTTCTATGCTTGGATTATTGTTGCCCCTCACATTATTATTGTTTTCACTATTATAGTGGTTGACCTTCCTCCATCATATGGAGTAGTCCTCATAAGAGACTGGTCATCAATGATCGGGGGATAATTAATAATGTTGGTAGTTGTATGATGATGCCAAACAAATATGGGACGATGCTCAAGGTTCCCTACGAACCTAGAAGGTTGTTTTCATTTAAGAAAAAATAGAATGAATTGATGCACAATTATGTGGATGCAGGCATTGGAAATCATGATATACTTGATTTGGAGCAATCATAAAATTTGAAACAAGAATATGACTCATTCACTGGCTTCTGGAGAATTTCATTTGATAGTGCATGCTCAAGCTCGGGGAATGATGTTGGAATTTTACTTAAGAGTCCCGATAAAATAATATATCCACATGTTATCAGAATGAAATTTCCATGCACCAAAAATGAAGAAGAATATGAAGCATTGGTTCAAGGGATGATCCTAACGTTGGAAATGAAAATTGAACACTTGATTATAACCGGTGATTCTGAACTGGTTATAAATCAAGTCATCCAAAAATAAAAGATCAAGAAAGAAAAACTAAAGTTATATGTGAAGAGAGTAAATGAACTAATGGAGAATTTTAGTTCATTTAACATATTGTTCATTCCGAGAGAACATAATCAAAAGGAAGATTCATTAGATCTCGCTACTTCATTATCTAATCCCGAAGACATTCAAAGAAAAAGTTCATTTCAAGTGAAAATAATTTTCAAACCTTCAGTGCTTGACAATCAAGAATACCTTCAAGTATTTGAAAATGATGAGCAATTGAATGATTTCTTGGCAAATGAAAATGATTTTAAGGGAAGGATAATAATGTTTCCCTTGTGCCAAAAAATTGTGTTAAAAATGAATCTCTTTTTTACAAGAGATGACCAAGCAAATAATCTTAAAGAAGAAGTATGTAGTATACCTAGGGAGGTAATATGGGGTACCTAGGGAGGTACCCAATGAGAATGTGGTTATGTATTATTAGTGGAAGTCATTTAATATATGAGAATGTGGTCATTCAATGTAAGGTGGACTAGGTCCACTATATTAATAAAGGTACACTATGGTAGTTAAATGTAATAAGTGTGAGAAGACTCTCTAGAAGGTTCCTAGGAGATAGAGAGAGCTATATAAATAAGTGTAAGCAATGTAATGAAACATAGTGAAGAATATTGTGAATGTATCAAACATTGCTTGAGGAGTGTTATCCTTCCTTAAGGATTAATATATGGTGTTACCCTACCTCAAGGGTTTTCTCTATTTCTTGTGTTTAGTATTTTGGTGAATGGCTTGGATTATTCTTGTTGATATTGTGGGTTTATTTTCAGATTTATCTTCAGATCTATTCAGGTACTTAACAAGTGGTATCAGAGCACTTTCCTTGGCCAAAGAAGGGAATAATTTTTTGGCTCTTTTTGCATATTTTTTCTAAGGAAAAAAGAGGGCGACACACTTCAGGTTCATATTTGAAACTTTCTGAGTAGAATTTGGCTAAAAAAATGGATGTTTGAATTCTTCTCGAAAAAATTCCCGATTTAAAAAAAACAAATCAGCCGAAACTAAGTTCGAGAAGTAAAGTTATGAACATTTTAAATTCGGTCATTTTTCATGGTTTTTCCGGAAAAAGCTGCGCGATTTGCACAGTAAGTTATTTTTAAGGTTTAGTTTTTGTTGAAGATTTATTCCAAAATGATATTTTTAACTGGAAGAGATGATGGCCCTAGTATTGAAGAATTTATACAATCTCACAAGTGATTATGGAAAGAGAAGTGGAAATATTTTGTAGACTGTGGTTTCAAAGATGATGCTCTCATATGGTGGCAATCATTTCACCATTCTGAGTGGATGTCACTTTCTGAGGAAGCACTTGAAAAATTACTTTTAGAAAAGTGGTCTCATACAAAGTGTAAGGACAAAGACATCACCAAGATTTTTTTTTCATGTGGAAAATCTATATTACAAGTTCATGGTTGTATTCATAAAGAAAATGTCATTGTTTCGATTAACCCTAGTTGCCAACAAAAATTTATCCATATTCAGTTGGTTAATAGATTGCAAGTTCCTGCAAAGAATATTCACAACACACAGGTTGAGGGTGAAAATGTTCAAATTTTTAAACATTTGAAGATCACCATGGACAAATGTGTGTTGCATTTTGATTTTCATGCTATAAATATGGTTGATGAAGATATATTTTTGGGCTATCCTTGGATGGAATCAGTTGGTACAGTTAATATTAATGTGAAAAAGAAGTTTCTAAAGATTTGGTACAAGAAAAAGAAAATCACATTGTAGGATGTGTTTCTTAGTAAAAAAGATGGGTCCACGGTGATCAACAAAGAAGCTATTGTCGAGTCCCAAGTTGAATTGGAGGCAGAGTCTACATAAGGAGATGAAACAAAACCACATAAAGGACACAGTCATGAAGCTAAGTAGGTCATTGACTCAAAGGCACAATGTGTTGCAGATTTGAAGAAAAAAGAACATATTCCTACAGTTGTTGTATATTTCCATCCACATCATATAGAAACACAACCATCATCTAGGAAAGGGCATGAAAATCAACAAATTTATGCACCAACAGGTAACCAGAAAGGAAACCAATCAAGAGAAGGTGCATGGAGAAGTCCTAGCACTACGGGAAGAGATCAGGCTACATAAACAATCCCATGGAAACCCCGACATGATGCAGAGCACGATCAGGTGGCAAGGCAGCATATGGACATCATGTTCGACTTTCATTGGGATGGATGGATGGTAATACTTGATACCAGTTGGATACATTGGGTATCTAGTCATATTGTATGGTTTCTTCTCGTGTTTTGAGGATGAAACATGTGAAGGGGTATGGAATGTAGTATACCTAGGGAGGTAATATGGGGTACCTAGGGAGATACCCAATGGGAATGTGGTTATGTATTATTAGTGGAATTCATTTAATATATGAGAATGTGGTCATTCAATGTAAGGTGGACTAGGTCCACTATACTAATAAAGGCCCACTATGGTAGTTAAATGTAATAAATGTGAGAAGGCTCTCTAGAAGGTTCCTAGGAGATAGAGAGAGCTATATAAAGAAGTGTAAGCAATGTAATGAAACATAGTGAAAAATATTGTGAATTTATCAAGCATTGCTTGAGGAGTGTTATCGTTCCTTAAGGATTAATATATGGTGTTACCCTACCTCAAGGTTTTTCTCTATTTCTTGTGTTCAGTATTTTGGTGAATAGTTTGGTTTATTTTGAGATTTATCTTCAGATCTATTTAGGTACTTAACAAAGTATCAATGCTTAAGGTGCAAGAAACAAAGAAGATAAATATTGGGACTGAAAGCTATCCTAATTATGTAAATCTTGGGATTGATTGCACCTTAGAGGAAGTTGTTCAATACACTTCCTTATTCAAGGAATATTTTTATGTATTTGAATGGAGCTATGATGATCTCAAGGCGTATGAAAAATATGTATTCCATAATATTATACCATTAAGAGAAGGGACCAAGCCTTTCAATAAAAAACTTAGAATGATGAATCCCACGTTGAAGCCATTAGTAAAAGTAGAGCTGGGAAAATTAAAAACTGCTCGAATTATTTATCCAATTAGACATTCATATTGGCTTTCAAATACAGTGGTGGTGAGAAAAAAGATTGGATAAATTCATATGTGTGTTGATTTCCAAGATTTGAATAAAGCAAGTATCAAAGATAACTATCATTTTCCTAACATGGAGTTTTTACTACAACAAGTTACTAGATCGACGTGCATGTCCATGTTAGATAATTTTTCAGGATACATTAAGGTATTAGTTGCAGAGGAGGACAAACCCAAAACTGTTTGTATAACACCATGGGAGACATATGCTTATGCTCACATGCTCTTTGGCTTGAAAAATGTTGGAACCAAATTTCAAAGAGCCATGGACCATGCATTCAAAGATTTGATAGGGATATTTATGGATGATTATCAAGATGATCTTACTTTCCATTCAAGGATAAGATAAGAGCACATTGATCATTTGAGGAAAGTATTTGATAGATGCAGATCATATGGGATTTCTCTCAACCCAAAAAAGTTCTTGTTTTTTGTATCTTAAGGAAAATTATTGGGGCATATGGTCAGTAAAGAAGGAATTTATATTGATCCTGAAAGACTTAATGCCATAAATGAACTAAACCCTCCAAATTCAAAGAAAGGGGTGCAATCATTCTTTGGGAAAATAAAATTTGTAAGAATATTTGTTCCTGATTATGCAAGCATTGTCAAGTCAATTAATTTATTGCTAAAAAAGGATTGGAGGTTTGAATGGACTCTAGATACTCAAAATTCTTTCAACAATATTAAATGTGAAATCACCACATCACCTATGCTCATCAGTCTGGATTTTAAAAGAGATTTTATTATATATTTTTTTTCTATAGAAGGGGTTGTGGCTTCAATCCTTACACAAAGAAATTCTAAAGGGGGGGAACTTCCAAAAAGATTTATGAGTAAAACCATTCAATATTAAAAGCTAAAATATTCATAAATGGAGAAACATACATTCTCTCTGGTTAAGGTGGTCGCACATTTTAGAACCTATATTCTGAATTCACATGTTGTAGCATATACATCTTCTCTGGTAAAAATGTTCCTAAATCAACAATTGAGAGAGGGAAAATGGGAGAATTGGTTGGCTAAGATTCAAGAATATGATATAGAAATTAAACCTCTAAAGGAAGTTAAAGGGTAGGGATTAATATGTAAGCTCATTGCAGAAAATGAAGCATTGAATGGGGTGGTGTCATATTCAATTGGAAAACCTATGTCAATTTTAGATCGATACAAAGACATCATTTTCTATCTAAGATCTGGACAACTCCCAAATAACATGACTCCCAAGGAAATAAGAACCTTGAAAATGAAATCAAACCAGTATGTATTGATTGTAGAAATATTATTTAGAAGAAACTTTGATGGAATGTTATTGAGGTCTGTGGATGCAACAAAAGCTCAAGAATTGATAAAAGAGTTTCATGAAGGAATATGTAGAGGACATTTTTCACCGACCAGTACTACCCATAAAATAATAAGAGAATGGTATTATTGGCCAACAATTTTTAAGGATTCATATGCAATGCTAAGAAAGTTCCTTTCATGTAAAAAATTCTCAGGAAAGATGAAGAGGTATGCAATTCCTTTGCAACCTATACTAGTGGAAGAGCCATTTGCAAAGTGGGGAATTGATGTCATTGGACCAATAGAGCCTAAATAAGGTAAAGGAAATGTATTGATTCTCACTGCCACATGTTATTTCACAAAATGGCAAGAGGAAGTAGCACTAAAAAAGGTTGATTCTGAAGAACTAATAAAGTTTCTTAAAGATAACATTTTTTCAAGATTTGGGGTGCCAAAGAAATTCATCACTGATAATGGGTCAATCTTTATTGGATCAAAAATTACCAAATTTTGTGGGGAATTTGGTATCATAATGGGACAATCATCAAATTATTACCCCCAAGGGAATGGACTTGTTGAATCTACAAACAAAACATTCCTCCAAATTTTAAAGAAGACAATTGATCAGAATCAAAAGAATTAACACCTAAAATTAACAAATGCATTATGGGAAATAAGGATGACACCAAAGGATAGCACTGGAATATTCCCATATGCATTAGTTTATGGAAAAGAAGCAAAGACGCCACTCAGTCTAGAACTGAATTCCTTGACTTATGCATAAAATGTTGAAGATACATAAAATATTTCTCCTCTGCACAAAAGATAAAATCAAATTTTGAAATTGGAAGAAGAAAGAGAAGAAGCACTGAAGAAAATATGTCAATAAGTGTTTCAATCAAAATGTCAAGAAGTATTTCGATCAAAGTGCAAAAATAAAGAATTTCCAAAAAGGTGAATTGGTTTTTCTCTAGAAAAAAGAAAAATAAAATCCCTCAATGCATACAAAGTTTGAAGCACTCTGAATCGAGCCATATATCATTGAAAATATTCTAAGTTTCAATTCATACATGCTCAAGGATATGAAGGAAAACGTATCAATGTTTCTAGTCAATGGGAAACATTTGAAAAGTTTCTTGCTTGATTTTATTTCTTCTCGCTTGTACATAATTTGTTTTCTTTGTTTTGTATATTCTCATTTTTCTTGTGACTCCATTACCCAACGAATAAGACATATGGTCCTCATATTATAGATTTTTAACAACCTGCAGGGGGTTATCATCCCGCAGTTGGAGCCAGTTTTTGAACCTCATACGTTTCCTTCCTTTCATTTTTTATACTTAATTTTTCTCTTTTAAGTTTGTTTCGGTCCCACAAGAATTCCATGTCATACAATATACACTTCTCCTTTCCGTGCCCTACATACTCTACCATACTTAGTCAATTTTATCCACCATGGGTTTGCAGGTTGGAGCTTTCTTCTTTATACCTTCTCTATCATCAAAATGCACCTTTACTTTCGTGATCAACAATTTTCACGTCACTTAGAATATTTCTTTTCTAAAGCGCTTCCAATGAAGTTGAAATGGAAATAATATAACTTGCATGACTTTATGCAATGCTTGAGTATAGGAGTTCTATCCATATATATTGTTTTTGTTGCTATTGACTTTCCATATGGGGGGATCAAAGAAACTATCTAGACTAGATTTAAACCATTGACCTATAATTATATAATCTCCTTCGAAGAATAGAGTATCATATACAAACTAAGAGTGATTGCTCGCTTTCATTCCTCTAACTATGTTCACCCCAGGGAGAAGAGCATGAACCCGGTCAATTTCAAGCCTCCTAGCAAGTGATTTTTCCATCGATATGTATAACATGGGGGAGAGTGGGAATCCTTGTCTTAGACATTTGGTTCCTTGAAAGAATAGGGTTAATCGACCATTTATCAAAGGTGTTATCCATGGCCTACCAATACAATCTTGGATCCATCCAATAAATCACTCATTAAAGACAAATTATTTAAATACTTCAAAGACAAAGATATTTCTCACCCTGTCAAAGGTGTTTCCCATATCCATATTTATCACCGTGCCTTTATCCTTGTTGGCCCTTATTGAATGGATTTATTCCTAGACTACAATAATGTTTTCAATTATACTTCTATGTTTGTTGAATCCTCCATACTCTTGTAATATAAGGCCTAGAAGAACAACACTTAACTTGTTAGCTATTATTTTGTTCAAAATCTTGTATGATAAATTACATAGAGAAATTCACCTCAATTGAGAATAATTTTTTGGGTTGGATTCTTTGGGGTTGAGGGCCAAGGAGGAGTTGATTCCTCCCCCCACTTTGATTTTTCTACAGTTTTTGTTCAACATCCTACACAGATCATGTTTGATGGTGTTTCAACATGCTTGATAGAAATGGATTGTAACTCAAATTGACCCAAGTTCCTTATCAAGTTCCATACCCCAAACAACTCTGATTACTTCCTCCCTTGATATTCTACTTCTCAAACTTTTGTTTAGGTAGTAGATACTAGTGAAGGGAATTATCAAAGCATGCACTACATGGCTTCCATTGAGGCTAGAACTCCACCAAAGTTCAAGGATTTGAATTTTTCATGTGTTTCCCCTAATAGATCTTCAAATATTCTCACCTAGCTTCCATCCTCGAGTTATAATATCCTGTAGACATGGTTGTGTATCTAGCGAGCTCATGCATGTTTGTAAAAATATTTACTATTGTGATCTCCTGCATGAAGCTATAAACTCATAGCTTTTAAATTCAAATGCTTCTCCTCATTCATGCATGCCTAGTGAAATTTATTAGTTAAAGATATCTTTCTTTTTCAAGAATTTCCTAAGTTATTTCTTGAGATTCCATATTTAAATGTAGAGAGTCAAGATTGGGTTTCTTCTCAATCCGTTGAGGGAGATGAGAGATCCTTTCACCCATTACTTTGGACATTATTTGAGAGCCTTAATTGTGTTTTCCCAAACATAAGAGGTGAGTCATGGACCAGATGGTTCCATACCACTCAAGGACTAATAGCACTCAATAATATATTTCCCTTCCCTAGCTTACAAGACCTCAAACAATACTAGTGTGGAATAGATGAGCATAAAAAATATTTTAATATTCAAAAACACTACCACAAGACAAAATGTCTCAAGACATGGGCATCCATCAAAATG
>SNQJ01S0075021.1:29907-46255 GCA_010110895.2 Picea sitchensis
AAATTATGAAGTGAATATTGAAAAGATTGTACAATGTTGTTTGGGATTACAGATAATTATTTTGGGGTTTCCAATATTTTTTTATTATAATTTTGGATTTATCAAATACTAAGAGGGATCAAATTTTTATAAGAGGCAAACATTTTTTATAATGCAAAAAATTGAGCAAGATTTGCATGTAAAAAAATTGATCTTTTAACAACATTTATATATATGAAATTGAGATGGATCTATGTTGATTTATATATGTGAGTGTATTTGATTTACTATTATTATACTCTTTTTTTTTGTTTTTTGTTTTTGTTTTTTTATTAAATTTCAATTAATGTAAACAAATAAAATAATTAATTACATCATTATTAATTTTGCTCACATAAGTGTTACAAACTAAACATAATGAACATTACAATCTCTTCAATATTGAGTTATAAAAAGCATATCTCAACATTAAACTTAAATGAATGTGATTTTTTTTAAAGCTACATAAACACTATATAAACATTACAGATGGAATAAACTTTACAATCTCTTCAATATCAAATTGTAAAAAATAATTTTTAATATAATAAAGAAATTGATCAATTTTACAATTTTCTTATAAATCACAATTATGAAAATATTCATGTTTCTTAACCTTGTATCTTGAAGTTTTTTTATATTGTATAAAGATATCCATAAATTTTATAGTTCTATTATTAAAAAAAAACCATGGTGAGAGTAATCATGTTTTTTCTTCTTATTTTTTTTTATTCCCATCATTTTAACTCTACACTTATCAAATTTTAGTATTTGGGTTATTAAAATTATTTTATTTATCATTTTAACTCTACACTTATCAAATTTTAGTATTTAGGTTATTAAAATTATTTTATTTATCTAATAAATTTATTTTTTTAATCTTTGTTTTAAAATTTTGTTTTAATAAAAATTTATGTTGTGTGATAGGTATGTTTGCGATAAAAAAAGTTAATGACAAATTGTATGTTTTGATATTAGAATTTAGAATACTATTTAGAATTAACTCTATCTTGTATATTTTAATTATGTGTGTTATTTTCATATGTATTAATGATGTGATGGTCATGATTAGTGATCTAACGATCATGATACCCTCAATAATCATAACACCGATTCCTCATCCTTTGATCTTATCAATATGTGCTCTCTATTTAATGAGCATGAGAGGCACCCTTGTGGGCATGTCACTAAGTTTTAGCTATTAAGCGAAGTACTAAAGATTTTCTATTTTACAGTGGAGTTTTCACTTTTGAGGTTTTCCATATTATATCTATGGAGTCTTGATATTGTGACTCCTTTGTTAGTTAACGATTGAGGTGTTTATTCCTAGTATTATATCCATATGTTTTTTAATATGGTATAAGAGTATTTGAGATTAGCTTTGCTTCTGATGAAGATTGAGCTAGCATTCAACAACTACATAGACATTTTTTTCACATGTTAAAGTTTATTTTTTCATTTACACAATTTATCTTAGCATTAGTCTTTTGTATTTGAATCTTTGTATCAATCTAAATGGATCTAAAATTAGGCATGTGAATTTTTAGAAATTAGCTCCTAAAGATTCAACATTAAAACTTGATTCCACTATGTATGTTTTAGGGCCAATTTGACTAGTCCATTACATCTAAATTATTCATTTTAGTCAAGATAACATTTCATTTCATAAAAAATAAAAACAAAAATAAAATAAAATAAACCATCATTCACATAGTTTAGTAAAGATAGCCTTTCATTTCATTAAAAAATCCACCATTTACTTCACATTTGGTGGATTTTCTCTAGCAATTAATTTGTTACTATCCATTCTACAAGCATTTACATTTTTTAAATTTATTTTATTTTCAAAATGATTTGGGGCCATTGATCGTAGTTTTGGGCCTCGGTTTTCGTAGTTTTTAGGTTATTGTTTCTCTTTTAGTAAGTCCACCCATTGGTGTCTATGTTTTATGGCGCTCCTCGACTCTCATGCCTCAACTCTTGTTGTATGCCTTGGTTCAACCACCTGTGCCCTCTTTCTTAGCACGAGCCTCATTTTTTTATGCATCCCTCAATTTCTCATCACATGCCTCCTCTTAGTGTTCCTATTTTCTCTTGATATATCTAACTCACCTTTTTTTGGCACCCTTTTCCAACCACTCCCACCACTAGCACACTCCAACCAGTGGTCCCCTTTCTTATGATCAATACCTTGAGACCTCCACCCTTATGGGCTTTGGCCCCTTCATGTGGGAATTTTACCTTCTTGGCATTGTTGGCCTCCTTGGAAACATGCATCACTATATCAATTTCAACTCCACCCTCCACATAAAACATTGTCACCAACCATGCATCCCTACCACTTGATAGCTTCCACTTGACCCATACAACCTACGATGTGGACTCCCCTGTGTCACATTGTCATGTTAGTTCTACCATGCCAAATTCACATCATAATGATACTACCATGCCATAATGACACATTAATTCAATGTCCAATGCCACATCAACATTGTGTCATGTCAACAATTACACAGTTAGAAACATAGAGTCAACATGCCACATAATCATTTAGGACAACCCCTATTTATTGGGCTTCCAATTTTAGGACCATGTTTCCAAATGGTGATATATTTAGGCAAGCATAAATAAACTAACTAACCATATAATCTATCTTATTCTATCCCTAAGCAAGTATATGAGCAAAATTGATGAGAATTCAAAGAGGAAAGGTGAGACAAAGCTTGGTGGGTCCCTTATAGGATGGGTGGTTTATAAGTTGGGTAGGAAGAAGAGGAACTAATCAAATTATCCACCTCTCAATGGTTCTGAAAACAACAAAACAAACCAAATCACAACCCACTATTTCCCAAATATGATTAGTGTTTCAAACAGTTAACTCAAAAATAAATTAAAATGTATTCATAAAAGTGACAAGCTATTATCGAGAAAAAAAATCTATGTATTAGAGATATCATTTTTGGGATTATCTATGTAGATTAATCCATTACTGCATGACCTGCCACGTCCCCATGGTGTGCCTAGCCGAATCTTATGATTGTGCACCTATTCATGGTATGCAGTACCACGACATTTCCCACTTGGCTGCTTGGAAACACCAAGGGTACTTCATCTAAATCACGCCTCTTCACCTAGAGCATGCCCATACATTTTTCTAGGCTATCGACGAGTCACACTCCTACTCTAGTGCAACTCTTGTATACTTAGGCATTTGTTAACATATTTAACACTTAGTCATATATAAGCATACATCCATGAAATGAAGAGAACACTTGTGAAACAAACAAGAGAGACACGGATATAGTGAGGGTGGCACAAACCATGCCTAACACCTAGGTAAGTCTTTGTTATTACAAAACAGTTACAATATGAGGACTACCAGCTTGGTTTACAACTAGGCGGAGTCACACAACTCACCTCACCTCACCAAGACTCTCTATCGCAACCATCTTCGCAACCTTATGTTGTGCACCTCATGTGTGCCCTCAACCATAGACTTGTCGTCTCTTCTTTGTTGCAAGGCTTCACACAGACCTGTGGTTCTGTCTCCTAACACACCTCCTTAGACTTGTGACAAGAATTCTCCCAAAATCATCCAAAAAGAAGGTCGCCCTAACTCCTCCCACAAAATCACCTCAAGGTAGCACAAGTCCTCCCATGTGGAGCGACTTGACTCCTTAAGGGAGCTCACCCCTCTTTGTCTAAGTCTAGCTTAGAATCACAGAGTTGATCTTGCTCCCTTGTTCTACCAAGCTTCCCTCCTTGGTTTTGTTCCCTTGTGCCTTTATAGGCGTCAATCCATGCTAACCATCACATCTCTATGCCCATGGGTGAGCTGACCCATCGATTCGCCAAGTTGCACCCCTTCACAAAGTTGGGTTGACTTCTCATGTGGGCGCATTCGAGTGGCTTGCTCGACCAACCCACTGAATGCCTCATTCCATTGTCTATCCCAATTGACCCATCGAACTCTTGACAAATGCCCCCATCTGTCCAACCAACCCATCATTTGGATGAGTGCGGTTCTTATCCAAGTCAAGTTCACTTTTCTAGGTGCCCCCCCCACCCNGTTTGTTTGGTGGACCACCCAAGTCTTGCCCTCAACTATTCATCAAATCATCCATCG
This sequence comes from Picea sitchensis, assembly GCA_010110895.2. Classification (NCBI taxonomy): domain Eukaryota; kingdom Viridiplantae; phylum Streptophyta; class Pinopsida; order Pinales; family Pinaceae; genus Picea; species Picea sitchensis. Next base: position 34,052 of record SNQJ01S0075021.1, read on the forward strand.
TTTGACTTGTGTTGCAAGGCATCTCAATTGAATCTCCCTTGGGGTGTCACATGCCCAAGGTGTCTCATCTTGTCTAATGCAAAGACACCATTGTTACACTTTGTTATGTACAACGCGCTCATACCACTTTCTCCATTCAACAACCCCAATTTTGATGCGGTTGTCTTTGGCCAGGGGTCTTACATGCTTCCCCACCTAAATTCGTTGTTGACCTCGGCAACACCTCCAAAGTATACAATCTCCAACTCTGTCCAAGCTCATATCTCCATCCGCGGCTAAGTCTGCTGGAAACCCCAAATTTTGTCAAAGTGGAAACCCCAAGTTTCCAACTTGCACCACAATCATCCGCAACCTATGCAACCATCCTCATTGTCCTCTACCCAAATTTGTGTACGACCAAATTGTCCACTACGATGGAAATATATCTCTTCCCCAACTTTTTTTGCAATGTCTAAGTTTCCACTATCCCGCTATGATGATCACTATATGTTTCGTTGCTACTGTTGCTACAAAAATGTCTAAGTGTTGAACTTATGTGATCTTGTTGTTGCGCTCATACTTCAATCAACTCCACCATGTCTGCACACACTGATATCCCCCATGCCTTGGACTGATTGGGTAGCTAGTCCAACCATCGCGCCCAACTCATGAGAATGCACCTCCTCATGCCCAAACTTAGTCTTTTTTGTCGTATCTCTGTCACTTTGTCTAACTCCAAAGACTAAGGAAAGTGTCCATCCTTTCCTCACTCCTACTTCCATCATCTGATCTTCGTCAAGGAGATCCTCCACAATGTCTAAGTGTTACACTTCAAACCTACTCATGCGTTTGTACTTTGACTTCCTTTCGCAATTTGGTTCATCCACACAATAATCTCATATCAAGGCAAGGTCGCCCCTCACCTTGTTGTACTATAAAGTCGCCCCAAAACAAAGTTATCCATGACAACTTGACTCCATTGTCCACCTCATGGCATAGTTAGCCAATCTCTACACCAAGAACTGTAATTCCAAACTCCCGTTTCCTCACTACTTCATCACTCGTCCATGTTGTTGCATCTACCTCTCTATGCCTTAGAATAGTTAGGCTTCACCCTCAACCATTCCTCCCCAAAGAAAGAGAAACACTCATGTCTAAGTAATCTCTTCATGCTGCAATTTGCATGTCCACACAATCCTCCAAACGGAGGCAAGTCCTCAACTCATCTCCTTTTGTCAAGTCGCCTCCCCACAACTCAACATCTGCGACGAGTGTGGCCAATGCACTCACACTCCTCAAACGCCCCAAAAAAATATCCAAAGTGCTCCAAATAGAATGAGTCACCTCAAAGAACTTCCATGCCTTAGGCACGTTTGCACCAATACTTCTTCCAACCCCAACCAAGGACTTTGTTGGATCTCTGAGTCATCGCACAATATTCTGCAAGTCACCAGGGTGCGCTCTACCTCATCCAATGTCCCATACAAAAGGTGAGTGAATATCACCCAAGTCACTTGGTCTGCGTTTTTCCCATTCAGGTCGACTGCCAATTTTTCTTGGTCAACTTCTTTGTTGGCTCCATCCATCTCTTAGAACGAAACTTTCTTGCACCTGCTCCAAGAGTTCAAACTATGGCAATGTCATTGCAACTATCAAGTCATCACATGACCCAACGAATCTGGCTAAGGCACAAGGCACCAAGGTGCCTCACCCATCCTCTCAAACTTGGCATGTACAGACTTCACTAACCACTTCACCACAACAACTTGTCCAATGTGCCTCATAAAAGAGTTAGGCAACTTCCTCAAGTTGCCTCCATGGTTGCATCCAAGTCTGCCTAAGTCCACTAAGGGACTTGTTCAAGCAGGTCACCCAAAGATCTCCACACATTTTCCCAACCAAGGAATCCCAAATTGCTACAAGACTTCTTCGAATCTGCACCACTTGAGTGACCCTCAATTTTTTCAGTTCCCACCACGGAAACAGATTGCACTTGAACTACCAATTCATCTGACTTCCCTTCAAAGAACTCATTGCAACACTTAGGAAATGAAATAACTCAAAACTAACCATAATTTTTCAATGACATCTTTCGTTGCAACCATGTTCAAAGTCTGTTGTCTTGGACCTTCACTTTCCCAAGCAACCAACTCTCTGCATGAACTCCTCTCAATTATTGTTCGTAGCTCCACAAACTTGCAAGACCTTCACTACGATACACGTCTGAGTTCATCTGTCCACTTCATAAATCAATCTAAGTCCCAAACTTCACATGCAACCAGACCAACTCATCTCCAATCTCTTTCCATCTCTGCATCTTGACTGCTTCTGCTTCAAGGCACCATGCACCTACCACCCGACTATCAAGTCATTTTGTTGTTAACTAACTGTTGTAACTCTGTGAATAACTACCTCATCTGAACATTACGGTGGACCCATTCGTCCAACAACCTAGCTTAACTCAATTGTTGTTCATGGTGATGGATGACATGAATACGTCATGATGTAAACATGCCCAACTAACTTTCTGTTGTGGAGCCTCTAGGTCACCTCAAGTCATTCACCCAAGTGCTTCAATGTGATGCAACCTAAGACTACTCCCCTTCACAATCACTTCTACAATCACCCTTTTCTCTTGCTTCTATGATCACTTTTGTGGTTATATATGCGACAAGTCATGTGACAAATCCTGCATTCAACTACCTTTCCCAAGTGTTTGGTTCACCCACGAACTTTGTGTCTGGTCTCTCCAAGGTGTGCACAACAAGTCCGGAACTGACTTCCATCATACATCAAACCAACCGAGTATGTACTTAAACTTTCTTTGTGATCAAGTCTATGACAAGTTATGCAATGAGTTATGCGATCACCCACCCTATCCAAGTGCTTTGTCTCAACACAAACTATGCTCTTGGCTTATACAAGGTGTGCACCAAAACCAACCTTCTATTGCACTGTCAATCGAACCTATGTTGTAAGTCTGATGAAAATTCTATAATGAACTAGTTTGCTCCACCGAATGGCTCACCAAGTCTGCAAACGTTCCCACCGAACTGACTTTGCAACAACTAACTTCATGTTGCGCTCTATCACCATTGTCACCACCATAGTAGTAGAGTGTGCTTCAAGCTCTGATACCATCTGTCACTTCCCCGCATAGTGCTAGTTGAATCTTGAAATCATGCACCTCTTGAGGGTGTGTGGCACTACAACATTTCTCACTGGCTACTTGGAAACACCAATGATACTTCATTTGGACTACGCCTCTTCACTTGGATCATACCTGTTATCCCCTAGCCTAGGGATAACTAAGGAGATTATGTCTCAAGGCCCACAGGTCCTAGACATGGAGTATCGATAGTCGTATTGACTTGATCCTGGCCCCGAAGGGCCCATCTTTCCTCTTTAGCGCCTCCATCCTATCACTAGCAACAACATCCATCCCATCGGCCTGGTCGTTCAACAACAATGGGTCTTGATCCATGAGGTAATGAGTCCGGGTATCATGGTATGTGTCACTCTGATTCTCAAAACATTTGAACATGCGCATTTAATTCTTTTTGCTTCATGATGTGTTCTTGGACTTTATGCCTTTCCACTTGTCCACACCTGGGGGGAATGACATGATGCCCTAGCAAGTTGGTTCCCTTAGGATTGAGTTGCCACTGGGTGGGTTCATGAAGAGTCAACCCTATCAGAAGAGTCAACCCTATCACCAACAACAATCATGAAAATTCACATCTGTCTACCCTCAGACCTCGGACCTCAATTCAAGCAATGCATTTACTCGAACAGTTAGTGTTATTTGATGTGAATAAGGAGTACATTGCAAGTATCAACTATCATTTTTTTGTTCTTAGTAAGTTTACCACCATTTATAAATAGGCCGTAAATTGCAAGTATTGGTTATCGTATTTTGTTGTTTACCGCCCTTTTGCATGTATTGTTGTTTACCACCTTTTTGGATGCACACTTTGAATGCAAAATACCAACCCAAAACTTCCGAGGCAATGATTTCTTAAAAGGCATACAATAAAGAGATGTTGACAGAAACATGTTACAGTGTCTAGGGTGGACACATTTCTGGGGTGAGACGACGGTGATCTTCGGTTAATATTATTTTTTCTTTTTCTTTTTACGAGAGCCTTTCACTGATTGTAGGCTATTAATATGCTTTATTATCTGAACTGTTTGTTGTTTTTGAACGGTTGCGGTTTTACTGTGTTGGAGTTGGTTTATTCCTATTAAATGTTGTAATTCCTTTTACGTTATTTCTATTTTCTCCTGTTATTGGTTATCCTTCAAATTTTCTTCCTCTACTGTCTTGGTGTTGCCTTTGGCTTTTTTCTGATTCTTCTTGCTTTTGTTTCAGGGGAACCTTTCATTAATGGACAAGCGGTTCCCTATGATCCCAAGTACCATGAAGACTGGGTAAGGAACAATGCATGATATATAGAAACCCTAAAAATTGCACGATATATAGAAACCCTAGAAAAGATAAATCTTAGAAGGATTGGATATAGATTCAGGTATCCTCTCCCCCTCCATCCCATTCCCTGATGGCAATCCACAAGAGAAGTAGACGAGGAGGGAGAGAAGAATACACGGAGAAATATAGATTAAGAGGAATGGTACTACAACAAAGATAACATCACTTACATACTGGCATATGACTTTATAAAATCCTTCAGAGAGTGACATCTACATGAGGAATATTGAGTAGGTCAAACACAATTTCTTAGAAATTGTGTTTTTGTTGCATAGGGGCGTGAAACCCTTTGGTTCGAGGACGATGATGGGACCTCAATTTGTCACTTCTATGACCCATCTTGTACTTAATTTTGATACATTTTTCTTGGACATAGGCTTAAGACCTTCCTAAAAACATTATCAGTTTTGATGACCAAATTAGATATTTTGACTCATGTTTATCTAATAAAATATAATTTACTTCAACTCAAGTAGGATGTGATATATGCTTGATATTATGTGTTTTTGATGATTATTATGTGATTTACAATTTTGATCTAATGTGGTTTACAACAAGGAGATTAGTGCAATCTTGATGAAGGGATTCAACCAACATGAGAGTTGATCCTCTTCAATCAATGTTACCATAGACAAATCAATTGAATGAGTGGGAGAACTAAGGGATTTTTTTCCCTCATAACTTTTAGGATTGCCAACACTTAAAGGTAGCAATAAATACCCTAGAGAATTTGATCTAATTTTGATTTTGGGATTCAAATTGGTAAAGGAGGGAAATGATTTAGTTGAAACAACATGCGGAAAAATAGGCAATCAAGGGGAAACTCTCACCAATCAAGGACTTGATTGGGTGGGCTAGATAGGACTCTTTCAAGCATAAATATAAGTATAGTTGATAGAGTAGGATAGCCAATATTGTTATTTCATTTTCCTTTCTATTGTTGAAGCTAGTTTGAATTGTACTATAGAGGAAAATTTTCATCCTCATGTTCCATGACAATTTTTGAATGAAGTGAAGTTTATTGAAGTTCCGAGTCTCTGACTGTTTCCAAGGGTTATAAGAATTTCCTTGAGCAAGGCCCACTCAAGGAAAGGATATAGGAACCCTCATGTCTTTTCATTTCTTGTCTTTGCAATTCTATTTTAAAGTAGAAATACTCTTGTAGAAACTAAGTATTAGTTTATGTGTTTTATTTTCAACAATATTTTATTTTTCCTATTTCTTTGAGCAAACTTTTAAGTTAATGCATTTTCTTTAATTTATTTTTAAATCACAATGTTTAGTACTTTCAAGTGGATCCTATGAATCTAGTACATGGTCACCAGTGCATTAAGGATTATTTGATCTAGCAATAACATAGAGATCATTGATTCAAATACACCCTCTCATTTAATAATTTTTTCATTCAAGAGGTAGTGACCTTAGACCTTCATTTGTATTCTACATATTGTTAAAGGAGATAGGAGTGAAAGTTGTTGTTCCTCCTTGAGATGTTCCTAGCTAAAGAATAGTTCCAAGGCACCCTATGGAAGTTATTTTTAATCTTCCCCACTTCAAGCTAATCCGAAAGAATCTAGTAGCGAGAGGGGCTAGCCCTCACTTCATTAATATGATTAGGTAAAATTGAATATTTTCAAGAAACTCTACATAAAGAAATAATGAACAACTTGAATAATGTAAGAGAGCAGTGCGTCCGGTTCCCTTAGTTTTCAAAGACACCTTGATCCTACTTTGCCATACATATATCAAATCCAAATGAAAGATGCAAAATAAAATAAAAACTTGAGACCCTTCAATAATTATTTAACATGTAATTATGAAGCATTTAACAAATATATGTAGATGTTCCAAGAAAATATGTATTTCCAAAGCAACCTACAACAAAAAGAAAAGAAAAGAAAATAGCTCAAGACAATTAGAGCATAGTGTATCCCATTACAAGATAAATAAATTACTAAATACCAATTATCATCAAGAAAACTCAAGAATATATCACATATTGAATCATTTGCTTTAAATAATACCTAAGTATTCAGTTTGATATTAAATAGCGAAACCACACAAGAAAAGTACATAAGTTAAAGCAATACTTCAGTCGTATAAGGATCATGGATCATGTTCCAAATTTCCAAAATAATTTCTTTATCAATTGAATCTTCTATACAATCATATAAAGGTAAACAATCATATAAAGATAAACATAGTAAGTCTTTTACAAAACTTAAAGAGTATTGACTTAACAAAGTAGAGTATTCTATACAACCATATAAAGATAAACACAGTAAGTCTTGTACAAAACTCAAAGAGTATTGACTTAACAAAGTAGCAGGATGAATGCTCAAAAAACTTAAACAACGGTCTCTGCCCTTCGATTACATTTTCAAATATAGGTGTTCCATCAAACGAGATCTAAATAAAATCAATAAAATGTGTCGAAGTTCTCGAGATATTAGATACAAGACTTTGTTTTTTTAAAGTTAAATAGCCTCTTAGTTTCAACTGCTTCTTGATTCTCAGACCGCTTTCCTACAAAGTAGATCACTTGAGTGACATGAACAAGTGTTTCCAATGGGGTCCTTGTATCATAAAAACATCAAGAATATCAAGATATAGTGCTATCTCCCACCCAACCGATGCCTTGCTCCTTTCATGCCCTATTTTTGTGGTTATGTCGAAGTTGTAGCTTGCTATTGAACAGGAATATGATGGTCTTATAGGTCTTGACTTGTGGGGTAAGAAATTTGGCATTCCCTTGTAAGAATATCTAGTTTAGTGTACAAATGAAACGTGTACAAATGAAACGATATATGGGGTTGAGCTTTATACAAAGTTTTAATAACAACTAGAATGCTAAAATCACAATGGTTTGTTTCTCTGAGATGGGTCATAATTCTTCACCAATGGTCTCAACATTATTTTGGCACAATATCAGATCTTTCCCATAAACTTGGGCTCCCAACAATATTAGCTCTTTCATCCATGGAGAAGGAAAACCAAACTTACAAGTTGGGGAAAATTATCTCTTGAAATCTCTGGAAGCTTTATTAATTTGTGCACTTTTTTCTTGAGTTATGAGTATAAACTCCTTTTTGACATTTATTCTTTCAATATCAAGAATCAAAGCAGCCCTATATTTGATTCCTATTGCATCCAATGATTCTTGCAACAAAGTGCTCGATAATTGGACTATTTGGATAGCTTCTTCGACTTTTTGAGACACATCATGCCATATTTTATTGATATCCAACTATGCATTTTTTTACCAAAATAACTTCAGAATGATGATAAATTTCAAAATAAAGCCTAAACTTATTGTTTTGAACAATTATTTTGTCCCAAATTTCTTAGTTTGCAACAATTACAAACTGCCTCCCTTGCACCCGCTTCAAAGCATCTTGTAGTGATCCTTTGAACTTCTCCTAGGATTTTGATAGTTTTTCAATTTCTAAATCTCTCTTAGCAATATGAGATTGAAAATTTTTGAACAAAGTGATTTGTTTTTCTTTAAGTAGGTGAAATGGGGTAGCTTCTTGTTATTTGAAATATTTTCTCCCTTCAAATTTTGAATTTTGTTTGATAATTTGGGAACCTGAATTTTATAAGATGCCAAATTTTCCATCATATCATCAACATTGCCTTCATAACTGGAGATATTCATGATTTTATCATCATCATTTAGATCTTGTATCATTTGAAATGATTCTGAAAGGGGCATGGTTTAGGACACCCTTTCAACAATTTCCCTTTGTAATTTTGTAATTTCTAGATTTTCAAGCAAATACTCCTCTATTAGTTTCATTTTCTAGGCTTTGCCAATTCATTAATTCTACAAGATAATCGAGAATCCTAATCTCTCAGTTTTCCATTTTCTAATGTTAATATTGCTTTCTATTCATGAGCTTCTATCAACTCTCTTTACTCCACATGTTCAGATTGTGGTATCTTCAACTTAGACTCAAGGATTTTGATTTCTATATCTTTGGAATCCAACAAAATTTTGACACTTTTTGAGCTATTAGGTGTCTACCAAGACAACAATATTTCCTTCCAACTCTTTTATCCTAGTGGTTTTGGCTCTATTGGTTATTTTCTCATGCTTGAGTTGCTTGTCTAATTTGTTGACCAGGGTTTGGAGCTTTTTAATTTTGACAGTAGACTGAATCAATTTTCTTGAGACCATTTCTCTAGTATGTTTATGCCACTCAATCAAATCTACAACATTGAATTGATTAAGATCTACTTGCATAGTAGTAGTCTTATATTCAACTTTATTCTATCACCTTCACCCTTTGCGGCGATAATTGGTTGTACAACTAACAAATTAAATTTCTTTTTCTCATGATCTGCAGAGGTTAAAAATCTTGGGAACATATTATCATCTAAAAGTATTTATGACCCTTGGCATAACTTTAATTTCCTTACCTTCTCATTTGTTTCATGTATCTATGAGAACATATCAACTATATTCTCATATTGATATTCTAACTAAGTTTTAAATAAATTCACTAAAGACTTCTTTGCACTAATCAAATGTAAGTTATTGGTATTGGGGAAGGCATAACCACCAACATTGGCTCAAATGATTTTTCAAGTTGTACCTCTCCTAAAAGAGAATCCACTTCCTTAGAAATTTCCTCTTGAGATAACATCCTTGACTCCTCTCGTATGGCCTCTCGGATAAACTTGATGATCTGATTATCCTAGATATACATTTTTCCCTTTTTAAGATCTGGTTCGCTTGAATTAATAGCCTCATCCTCGCTTGATCCTTCAGTTGTATTTCTCTTTCTTTCAATTTCACATTGTTCTGTTGAAATTCTAACTACCAAAGAAGCTATTGATTCCACTACTTGTTCCACTCCACTTGATATATATCATGTATCCATCCTATTGCATTATGAATCAACATTTTGCATTTTCATGAATTTTGAAATAGGTAGTTTTGACTCTTTTGCAACATTACTCATTGAACTAGATTGCATTGCCTGCACCTGCATTTAACACTGTAGACCCTCCCATGTATCCTTATTAACCAACATTTTGTAAGTTTTAAACATTTGAAGTGAAATAATGCATACAGATTCTTAACCAAAATAGAAAGAACAACAATGACATACACTGGCCACAGATTTACCTTGCAAACCTTCACTATGAAACTTAGAGTTTCACCTTTATCTTCTTCATTGTAATAACTTGACTATACATAATACAATATTTAGGTATTCCATGACATCCAAAAAACCCCTAATACATTAACCAGAATTAAATTACAACCCTAATCCCATGCTAGGATTAGATTTTATTAGGCCCAAAAAACCATTAACTAGAAAAACACAAAACAAGCCAAAGTGAGAAACAAAAAGGTGTGGAATAACCATGCAAAAGATATAACACATTCCCAACATTCCCCCACTTGTTTTTCTTTGAAAATAGGGGGGGTCGAGTTTTATAAGATCAACAATTCAAAGAAACAATGCCCATTGCTACTCTACATGGAGATCTCCTCAACACTGACATACTTCATCCCAATGAATCTGCAACATTCTTAGGGTGTCAGCCTTCATAGACAACACCTTATTGTCTTCAGTGTCTCTCATAAAGTGGTACTAAACATCAATATGATTCATTTTAGAATGACAAGCTGGGTTCTTTGCTAGAAAAATTGCACTCTAATTGTCACAATCCTAACCTTATAGTTTTCTATACAAATATACATGAACACAATCTTTTGTAACCATATAACTTCCTTAATTTCATGCATGACTTCCATGTATTCAACTTCTATATAGTTGAGAGTGAAAATACAACTTGTCTCTTGCTCATCCAACTGATTTCTCCTCCAAATAGGTCAAACTTTGCAACCACTTTGCATCTTCTATGATCCAAAGCTCCAACCCAGTTTGCGTCAACAGATCTATTTACATATAACACTTTGTTTAGTCCAGGTCTTCCTTAGTAGCAAATTACATAATTTATAGTGCCACACCAATGCAGCTTCCCTCTTTACAATTGTCCAATGTTTCTTTCCTAGTTTTGACATATACCTACTCAAATTCCCACTGCATGGGAAATTCCCGATCTAGTATAGACCATTGCATGCATCAGACACCAACAACACTAGTATAGGGAACACGATAAATCTCCTCTATTATAAATATTGTTTTCATTGATGTCAAAGATAGGGAGAGACTACATATGTCCAAGATAAGATTTCAAACTACATATGTCCAAGATAAAGATTTCAAGATGGACATTGTTGGAAACATTATTTTTGGATTTTTGATGCTTAGTTTGGATACCCTATCTTTGAAGTAATTTTTACCCTAGATATCTATCTCAAATGGGAGAATAGGTTATATCGTTGGAAATTTTATTTCAAGACCTTTCTAATGATATATGACATTCTCTCTAACTCCCTAAGAAAGAGGAGATATGAATTTTTCCGTTTGACAACCCAACCATAAAATTTAGGCTGGCTCTGAAAGTGAGGATAGAAATACTATAAATACATGATAGATGTGCACATTTGAAGAGAAAAAAAGAAAGAGATCAAATCTGAGGTGCGCAAAAGTGATCTGAGGTGCACTAAAGGAGCCAATGTGTCTTTTGGGATCTAAAGGTGTGCAAGATAAGTTTGAGGGGTTTTCTTGGAATTTTCTTGTTCTTAAGGTGCACTATGAAGGACTGAAGGTTTGTGATGCTATAATGTGCATTGTCTTGAGGTTGTGATGTTGCAATGTGCGTTGTCTTGAGGTTGTGATGCTGCAGTTTGGGATCATATTATAGAAATGATGCCATGAGATTCGCCAGGGCATGAAGACTACATGTGAGTAGGGTTTGAAGGATTGTTTGTGGAATGAAGCATGCAGGCGAAGTCAGAATTACTCCATGTATGAAGATATTGGATTGGTGTCTACACATATCTTGTTGAGTTGGTGCTTAGGTGAGGGGATTGGTGTCTCCAGTAGGTTGGTACTTGCAAATATTGTAACAATAGGTTGGTGCTTATAGGTGTTGTTGAGTTGGTGCTTAGTTGAAGAGATTGGTGTCTCGAGTAGGTTGGTGCCTACATCTTGCTGAGTTGGTGCTCAGTTAAGGAGATCAATGTGTCCAGTAGGTTGGTGCCTACAATCTTTGTAATAGTAGTTTGGTGTCTACAAACATTTATAAAGATAAGTTTTATGGTTTTCTCTCGATTGGGTTTCCATGTTAAACTCGATGCATTATGATTCGAGTTTATATGTGATTATTGTTTCTCATCTAATGAATGATTGATGAATGGTTAAATAAAGTAAAAAGTATCTTATACTGAGTCACCCCCCCTCTCAATATAAGCATAAGTTCAACAATTGGTATCAGAGCAGGTTCCTTCATAAATAGTTTAACCACTGGAAGACAAATTTTGAGCACATATGGATTGTAAGGAAGGTCTCTCGATAAACATAGCTACTTTTTTCAATGGAACAAACTATGCATCGTGGAGTATAAGAATGAAAACATATTTGAAGGCCCTTGGGTTTGATTTTGGGAATCGATCACACCAGGTTATACAAATGAAGCTAGGAAGGAGTCAAGTGAAAATAATCCAAAAGCAATGGATGCCATCTTGAGTGGCCTATCAGGTTTTGAGATTGTCAAGGTAATGAAGTGTACATCAGTTAAACATATTTGGGACAAGCTTCAAAACATTTATGAAGAGAGATCTAATGATTTTTCTAGTTGTGAATCAGAGACAA
>SNQJ01S0075021.1:66370-78190 GCA_010110895.2 Picea sitchensis
ATACACACAAATCAAAATAGGTCCAGCTCAACTTCATATTTATAAGTGTTGTTGAAAGATCAAATTCTTTTAGATGAAAACCTTGCCCAAATTTTTACATTATCAAAAATATTTATGTCTTAAACAGATTTAATCCCTCTTGAGATAGATAGATAGATAGAAATATAAAACAGATCTAACTAGTAAAATAATTGAAACTCCAAGATATAACTAACCTTAACCCGAAAGATCATTATGTAAACCTTTTCAAAACATTCCTTTAATAAATCATGTAAAAATAATTTAATTTTAAAGACAAACCAATTTCATACGGCTTCAAAAACATGAATAAAAACTTTGGTGATCCATAAGATTATATGGTAATTGCATATTTAAATCCTCTGGTTTGTTGCATTGAGAAGCCTTGGTTTGTTTTGTTGAAGTGAAAACTAGAGAATGGGATGTGTCGAAGTGCAACTTACCATGGCTTACTAAGTTGCTACTCTTAGAGGATAATTAATTAAGAAAGAAATATGCTAAAGCCCACTTTACCTGTCTATAAACTTTGATTCGTTGCATGGAAAAGATGTCTATAACCTTTGATTCGTTGTATGGAAAATATAACTAGAGAGGGGATGTGCCAAGTTCATTGTATTAGTCTTGTAATGAGGGACAAATGACTTTTCAAATCTATGTTTCAAAGTTGAAATTAGGGAGAAATGAGTGTGCGAGGTGCATATCATATGAATGGAGAGATTGATAGAATTTACATGTACGAATCCATCTCACTCTTTCATGATGGATTAGAGAGGTTGTTGAATAGCTAACTATTTTACTTATGTGCCTCTAGGCCTTATTAGAGGAGCAAAGGAGATTTCATAAACATAGACATATAACTGATAACATTATTTTGTTCTAAGAAGCAATTCATTCAAGTAGGATCAATAAGAAGAAATGCATGGTCATAAAGTTAGATATGGAAAATTCCTTTGACATGGTAATACATTTCTTTTTGTTTGAAGTATTTAAATTGTTTGGATTTAATGAGAAGTTTGTTGGATGGATTTACGCTTGTACTGGTAGACCATGGATAATTCTCTTGATAAATGGTCGATTAGCCCCATTATTTCAAGGTACCAGAGGTATGAGACAAGGATTCCCACTCTCCCCCATGTTATACATCTTGATGGTAGAATAGATTGGTAGGAAGTTTCAAATGGATTGGGTTCATGGTATTCTCCCTAGGGTGAAGATAGTTAGAAGTGTGAAAGTGACCAATCACTCTCAATTTGTAGATGATACCCTACTCTTGGGGGGAGCTTATGTGATTATAGTCCAATAGTTTAAAGCTACTATAGGAATTTTCTTGGATGCCTCCAAAGGGAAAGTGAATAGCAACAAAAATAATATATATGGCTATAACTTCTCTCAAGCACTGCATCAAATACCATAGGTTCTAGGATTTCCATTTCAATTTCATTCAAAGACCTTAAAAAACTTGGGAATCCCCATAGTACTCACCCATCCTAAAACAATAGATTGGATTCCAATCTTCCACAAACTTAAATCCAAAATGACAACTTGGGGCTCTTAGTGGTTCAACCCCAAAGGCTGAGTTTCCTTATTAAGTATGTTTTATCAGCTCTCTCAATATTTCCATGTTCAACCCCCCCTAGCACCAATGGGTTTCATGTGAATGCGATGGAAGAGGATAAGATGTTTCTTGTGCCAAGGGGGCAAGGTCAACACTAAAAAATTCCACCTAGTTACTTGGAGTGTTGTTTGAGCTCCTCATGAAAGGAGAACCCTAGAAATAAAATACCCATCAACCATTAATGAAGAAATGGGAGCCAAAATATTATAGAGATACATCTCTAGTAAAAAATCACGGTGGAAAGAGATGTTCCATTGTAAATACTTCAAAAAGAGTCATATGAAAAGACTTAATGATCCATTTTCAAATGTAAAGGGCTCCCCAATATGGAGACTCTACAACACGTCTACAAGGAAGTAGCTCCTCTCCTACATAAATGATATCCTAGACCCATAGCAATGGAAAGCACATAAAAATCTAGGAAGACAAAATCTTGGGATGGTCCCCTTTATCCCAAGATGAGTCACTCTCTGGAGTGAAAGCATGGATGAAGGATTAGGAAATTACAACTCTTTATGAATCATCTACCTAGGAGAGTATAGAGGTGGGGACCAAGATGCAATGGAAGCATCTGTAACTATTGGATTCTTTAAAGAAACAATGTTCCTTTGTTATAATTTGATTAAAAGGATAAGCACCCCTAAGCATCAAGTCAAAGGAATATCAAGGGTGGGGGGCACATGGAGGCATATACAATATAAGGCTTGAGATATACCTGGAAGTTCACTGAGCAAGATTTGCCTCTTTCCTCTTCTAACTAGCAGGCCATCAAGGTGGAGATTGCCTTCCAAATTTTTGGTTATTTATTTGGATTTTAGCTCACAATAGAATTTTGACCTTCGAAAATATCCATAAGCGACGATTTTAGGGGCCCATGAGTTTCCCTCTCTCGGAAACAATGAGAACCACCCAAGCACTTGATCCTTAAGTGTGGTTTCACAAAGAAAACTTGGTAGATTGCTTTTTGGGGTCTAGGTTATGATATTCAACCCCCTCAAGACTAGAGGAAGGTGTTGCTAGCTTGGAACCAATTCTACCCAAGCACTTTGAGGAAAAAAAAACTACTTCAACGATGTTGGAAGGATTAGCCCAAGTATTTGGCCTAGAAAGTCTGGCTAGCTTGCAATAAACTCATTTTCGAGATGGAACCATCAATCCCTAGGGAAGTGGTGAGTAGGGATAGATCTCTACTCTTGAAAACCATTAAATCCAATTGGATTGGACCTTCTGACATAGCTTATTTCTCAATGAAAGAAATGATTTGGCTCAATGATATTTTGGAGGATCACTCAAATCAGAGGAAAATCATGATAATCAAGTTGCTTTCCAAGGAAAAATTGTAACTCATAATGGAAGAGGTGACTATCAAAAATGGAAAGAGACATAATAGCATCCCATCCTATTTTTTTATGGTGCCTCGAAAGGAAACCCAAAGGTGCTAGGTTTATGGGGAATCATCATTGACTCCAAGGGAAATCAAGAAGTAAAATATGCATGAGGAGTTGGTATGACTAGAAACAATGAATAAATCGACTCTTTGAAGTAGATTATGGGGCAAATTGTGGCGCATCTTGATATTCCAACAAACATGGTTAAATATTTGTCTTTACAAAGTCCTCCCCTTTAGTAGAATCCCCCTTGGTCTCAAAGGAACTCCACTATATTCCTAATATAGAATTGAATAGAGGCAATAATAGTCAAGCTACAATTTTGGATGTCAAGGAAAGTTGAGCTATGGAGGAATCCGAGATAAAGAGATGTCAACTAGGGGATTCCCAACTTGGGTCTAAACATTAGTATTTCTATTACCCTATTATTTCTATGTATTTTCAAGCACTTTGTTTGCTTAATTAGTATGTTTGGAAATATACTCGCCAATATAGTGTAGGGTATATTAGGTAGGCTTGGTTATCAGGGCATAACTCTTTTCAATTTTGCATTTTGGACTCATGGTTCTAGCAAGAGCTATGTGTCTTTTTTGTTTCAAGTTACTTAATCTTGCTACAACCTCTCTTTTTCAATATAATCCCTACCCATTACTATTAAAAAAAGAGTAAATTACACACTTATATAAATAGCTCAATCTCAACTTTGAATGTATAAATGTCATTAAAAAACAAGTTCTTGTGAATGCATATTTTATAAAAAAATGTTTATGTATTAAAATGATTAATCCCTCCTAACCCTTGATAGATTGAAGGATAAAATAAATGTAACAAGTCTAAGATGTAACCAATCTTAACCGTAAACATCATTGTATAAACCTCACCAACCTTAAACATCATTGTATAAACCTTTTCAAAGAATTCCTTTAATAAAACATTCAAAAATAATTTAATTTTAAAGAGAAACCAATTTAATATGGGTTTAAAACATGAACAAAAACTTCAGTGATTGATAAGCTTAGATGGTAAGTGCATATTTGTATCCTCCGGTTAATTGCATTGAGAAGCCTTTGTTTTATTTGTTGAAGACAAAATTGGAGCCTTTGTTTTATTTGTTGAATGGAAAATTGGAGATTGGGATGTGTTGAAGTGTAGCTTACCACGGCTTACTAAATTGCTAAATTTAGAGGATAATAAGAAAGAGATATGATAAATCCCACTTTACCCGTCTATAAACTTTGATTCGTTGCATGGAGAAGATAACTGGAAACGAGTGTGGGAGGTGCATATCATATGAATGGAGAGATTCAATATAATTTACATGCACGAATCCATCTTACTCTTCCATGATAGATTAGAGAAGTTATTGATTGTGTTGAGTGTGATTCCCCTAGACGTGTCATCATGTACATTGAAATGACATTATAGAAGTTATAGATGTGTCATCATGTACATTGAAATAACATTATAGAAGTTATAAGCAAGGGTTAGAAGGGGACTTAGCAAAAGGGTTGGAAGGGGACTTAACAACAGGCCCAATAATAGTTATAATAGCTAACATGTTGAGTTATGTGTTTCTAGGTCTTATCTTAGAGGAGCAAGGAGATTTGACAAATATAGACAATAACTAACAACATTATTCTATTTTAGGGAGTAATCCATTTAAGTAGGACCAATAAGAAGAAATACATGGTGATAAAGTTAGATATGGAAAATGCTTTTGACATGGAAATACATATATTTTTCGTTGAAGTATTTAAATTGTTTGGGTTTAATGAGAAATTTGTTGGATGGAGTTAAGCTTGTATTGGTAGGCCATGGATAACGCCCTTGATAAATGGTCGATTAGCCCCATTCTTTCAAGGTACTAGAGGTTTGAGACAAGGATTCCCACTCTCCCCCATGGTATACATCTTGATGGAAGAATTGATTGGTAGGAAGCTTGAAATGGATTGGGTTCATGGTCTTCTCCTCAGGTTGAAGATAGTTAGAGGTGTGAAAGTGATCATTCACTCTTAGTTTGTAGATGATACTCTACTCTTGGGGGGAGCCTATGTGATTATAGCCTAATATTTTAAAGCTACTCTAAGTAGTTTCTTGGATTCATTTGGAGGAAAAGTCAGTAGCAACATATGTAATATAAGTGGCTAAAAATCCTTTACTCAAGCAATACATCAAATAACACAGGTTCTAGGATTTCCAGTTCAACTTCATTGGAAGACTTCTAAAAACTTGGGCATCCCCATAGTACTCACTCTTCTTAAAACAATTGACTTGATTCAAATCTTAGATAAACTTAAATCCAAAATAACAAATGGGGATCTTAATGGCTCAAACCCATAGGCCGAGTTGTCCTTATCAAGTCTATTATGTCATCTCTCCCGATATTTCTATGTTTAACCCTCCTAGCACCAATTGGCTTCATGCAAATGTCAAGGAAGGAGATAAGGAGTTTCTTGTGTCAAGGGGGCAAGGCCAACACTAAAAAATTCCACCTAGTTAATTAGATCATTACCTAAGATCCTCATGAAAGGAGAGGCCTAGTAATAAAATACCCATTGATCATTAATCAAGCAATGGGAGACTAGTGAAACATCATGTCAAAAAGAGTTGCTCCTTTGTAAATACTTGAAAAAGAGTTGTATAAAAAGGCTTGATGATCCCTTGTAAGATGTAAAAGGTTCCCCAATATGGAGACTCTACAAGGAAATAACTGCTCTCCTCATAAATAGTTATCCTAAACCCCTATCAATGATAAACACATAAAAATATAGGAAGACTAAATCTTGGGATGGTCCCCTTTATCCCAAGATGAGTACCTCTATGGAGTGAAAGCATGGATGATGAAATATGGAATTACAACTTTTTATGACTTATCTATTTGGGAGAATACAAGAGTGGGAACCTAGACAATATGGAAGCATCTCTAACCAATGGATACTTTAAAGAAACAACGGTCCTTCATTACAATTTGATTAAAAGGAGCAACACCCTTAAGAATTGAGAAAAATGACTCTCAAGGGTGGGGGGCACATGAAGGCTTATACATTATGAGGCTTGGGATACAACTTGAAGTTAACTAAGCATGATTTGCCTCCAACCTATTCTATCTAGCGGGTCATCAAGGTGGATATTGCCTTCCAAATATTTGGTTCTTTTTTTGGATTTTGGCTCATAGTAGAATTTTGACCTCCGACAATCTCCACAAGTGGGGATTTTAGTGGTCAATGAGGTGCCTTGTTTGCCAAAACAATGAGGAAAAACCCAAGAACATGATCCTTAAGTGTGATTTCATGAGGAAGACCTAGAAGATTGATTTTAAGGATCTAGGTTATGATATTAAACCCCCTCAAGACTAGAGGATGATGCTTGCTATGTGCCAAAACCCTAAAATATCATAAGAAACCAAAGTACACACCATGTACACCAAATGTGAGGATGGATCACATATCGAAGATAGTTAAGAGAGATGAGTTATACAATAAATCCTTAAAGAATATGAGAACCTCCTCCAAATACCCCAATACATTAATACATACAAATCACAACTTCCTTCAATAATGGCTACATGATCTCTATATATACCTATTCACAAATTGCACATGTGGTCCTTTTATTAGCCTGACCACTATTACATATACATTTACCCCATTACATATACATTTAACCTAATATATCTGAACTTCTTGAATTATTTTCTCAACTTTTGGAGACATATAATTGAAGAAGTTGAGCTCAACTTCTTCAATTATTTTCTAGTGACCTTCTTGAATCTTGTCTGACATCTCCTGTTGAAACTGAATGGTGATATTTTCCATCAACTTATTTCTTCCTTCTTCAATTGTTTCTTGCATTTCTTCTTTGATATCATCAACATCTAGGGATTCTTCAACAATTTTACTCATTTATTCACTAATGATCTTTGATTCTACCTCTTGTAAATGCCTTTTCACATTCTCAACATCATTAAGAAGTTCTTGATTATGCTTATGCAACCTTTTGATTTCTTCATCTTTGCTTTTAAATTCTTCCCTTGAATCATCGTTTTCCATATTTCATTTGCCACTATTTTTTTGCTTTAAGTTCTTAACCTCCTTAATGAGATACTATTTAAGGGATTGCATCTTAGACATTTGATCACCCTTCTTCTTAAGCTCTTCTTTTAATTCCTCATTATTTATATGTAATATGGAAAGTTTGTCTTTAGCTTTATTGAATTCATCTTCAATTTTACACATTGCTTCCATTTTTAGGTCCTCGATCCATTTATTTGAGAACCATTCTTCAAATACTTCCCACATGGAATTTTGTCTAGTATCTTCATCAAGAATTTTCCACCATACAATCTGAAACCAAATATTGTGTGCCAAAACCTTAAAATATGACAAGAAACCAGAGCACACACCATGTACAACAAATGTGAGCATGGAGCACAAGTCCAAAATAGATAAGAGAGATGAGTTACACAATATCTTCTTAAAGAATAACATAACCTTCTTCAAATACCCCAATACATTCATACATCCAAATCCCATATTCCTTCAAGAATGACTACACGGTTGTTTCAAGACAAATCGGTAAGTGCAGACACAAACGGATGTCCCTAGTTTCACCCTAAAACTAGAACAAAACAAGAAAAAATATAAAACTTTCCCTAAGTTTTAATTGTCAAGCATACTAACTAACAAGATATAAATGACATACCTTTTAAATGTTGGTTGTCCTCGCTAGTGTCATCCTCGCTCCATTTCAAGGCTTATGGGATGTTGAACCTATAAAAATACATAAGCCAACGAAGTGAAAGAAACAATGTTTACTTAACAAAACCTATGCATGTGATCAAGGAGTCATACAATAAAATATGAACAATTTTATGGGAAATAAATATATTATTGTATTAGAAATATGAAAAGGAGAATACAACCGATGCCTTGATGTTGTAGGGTCCCTTCCAAAAGTTCCTTGCTTCCCACACACTTTTTCTCCATGGATTCTAAGACTGTAGATCTGACAGCTACTTATGATCTCAACTTGACAAAGTGAAGCTCAAAGCCAACATAGGTGTTATAGCAAGATTTGCCTCACCCTATGCAAAGTTGCTCAGAAGGCTTGTTTCCATTTCCCTATGAAAACTTGGAGTCCCTTTTTGCAAACCCCGGAACTAAAAACAATATTTATCCACATATACACGCCCTAACTATTATACAACATGCGTATATGCAGGTTGCGCCACTACATCTCGCGTACATCGGGTTTTGTGCCCAAAACTAAAAAATAGTGTCGGGTTTCCATGTCATGTCATAGGATCCATGATCCTTGACCTTCCATATACTGGAAACGTTCTGACTCGACCCTTCAGTTCCATTTGAAGGATATAAACGGGCCATATCCGAGCTATGGAAAAGAAGAGAAGAATTCAATTTTAAGAGCAAAGTTACTCTGTAGAAATTGTTCACTTCACATTGAGTGTGCATCCCTTTATCCTTTTAAGTCTGAACACATTGTTCAACCCCCAAGCTCTTCCCTACNTCATTGTCTCTCTTATATGAGCTTGCCTTTGGTGGAGAATTGAAGTTGTGGAGGCCCAGCGGGAAGGGATTTAGTTTCTCGGTTCTGAACCGCGCCGAAACGAAAGTTTGTAATTCATTCACTTCTGCTAATTACATTTTAATAGAAATACTTTTTTCTTGTCTAATTAATATCTTGCAAACATTTGAATCGTTATTCCATGGGCGTATTTGTTATGAATGTTGATGGATTATGCTATTGAATGTGCTAACTTTATATATTATCACCATATTCTTGCGTTTATTGGTTGTTGAGGACAAGTTGCATGTGTATTGCTTTGAGTCAAGTGCTCAACGGTGGACTTCATCAAACGTCTGAATAAGGTAGGCTCTTTATCTTGTCTTGTTAGCATATTTTCTTATATAGCATACCTGAGATTAGAGTTGATTTCTGCAGTCATTTATGTCTGTTGTGGTTTACCCCTATCCATAGAGATATTTTCCTCGTAACAAGAAGCCCAAAAACTCCATATGAATTAGCTATAGTTGAAGCTAATCCAAACTCTTGGCTAGACTAATATCTCATTAGTTGAATCTTTGTAACTAAGCTGAAGTTCCAAAAATTCTCTAACCATTCCAAAAGATAAATTTCCCCATGAGAACTCCCCTCCATTTATAAGCTAAAAATGATAGGGTGAGGAGGTTAGGATGATCCCACTAGAATAGGGACGCGAATCAGATCCAAATCGATCGGAGGCCACCTCACCCTCGAAGATTCTATTCTAAAAGCGTCGAGAAACTTCTCTTTTTCTTCGTATAGGTGATCGTCACACCCTTAACACTGAGAAAAATGTGACAATGTCATAGGCCACTGTGGTGCAACCTACGTTGATCCTATATCGTCACACCCTTAACACCGAGCAAGGTGCGACAATCCTTCTTTACAAGGTTTTTTACAAAGGAAAATATAATTTCATCTCTCTGGGAGAGTTCATCTTCATTCTTCTTCTGGGATTAAGGCAATTGATCCTTCTAAAGACAAAGGATAGGTGTACATCATTAATGGTCACATGGGTGATGAAAATAATGAGTAACAACGATATTTATATATACTTATTCACAAATTGCACATGCGGCCCCTTTATTAGGACGACCACTTACGTATATATTTACCCCATTACATATACATTTAACCCCATGTATGCCTCGCTTGGGGTCATATCATATCCATTTAACCCCATATATGCTCCCCATTCGGGTCATATCAATGCTCCTAACTTGGAACCAAGTCTACCCAAGAATTTTGAGGAAAAAGAAATTACTTCAGTGATGTTGGAAGGATTTGTCAATGTTTCATGGAAACATGCATAGGAGACCTAGCTAAAGCAAGTACAAACGAAACTTATCAAGAAAAGAATGAGAGATTCAATATGGAAGAATGAGAAAATCTATTCACACTACTTCAATGAGTTAAATCAATGATTATACAATGAATGAGCGATATACACTCATATAGGAAAGAAAATTCCATAATTAAGAAAAGTGAACAAGCAATGAGATTTTTCTTAGGAATGCATGCATAATAGTGATGATCTAAAATAGAAAGTATAAAATAGAACTAGCTCAAGTAAAATCCCACTAAACTAGTGAGTCGAAAATAGAAATATCTCCAACACCCCCCCTGAACATCACTATGGAGTAATAAAAAATGAGTCTCGACAACTAGACCATATTAGGTACTCATGTACAATGCAACTAATGAACACTTAATGAAAATGAGGAAAGAGGGAAAACCACGTGGGAACAAAACCCCCCCTCAAAAGACAACGCATCAAAAGAAGAAAAGGGAGCTTCTAGGACAATCCCGCAAAGTATGAAACTTCAGCCCAGTGAAGATGTTGGTAGTTTGTTCAGAAGAAGGACATAACTGCAGATCAATGATCTTGTCATGTACTAGATAGCTGATGAAATGCATGTGGAACTCAATGTGTTTGGTTCGTTGTTGTTGTACTAGATCTCTGCAAAATCTCAATGTACTCTGATTGTCACACCATATGACAGTCAGACAGTGAAACTGAATACAAATCTCGGTAAGGAAGTGTTGAAGCCAAAGTGCTAGAATGACACAATTGACTACTCCTCTGTACTCGAGATCTGGGGAAGATAAAACAATGACTAATTGCTTCTTACTTGACCAACAAATAGGGCCTGACCCCAAACTGAGAGTGTACTCGAAAGTGGACTTGTGATCTGTGCCATCGCCAACCCAATTTGAATATGTGAAGCCTATGAGATTCAATGCACAACCAATTGCATAGTGAATCCCATAACTCATGGTGCCCTAAACATATCTGAGAATGTGCTTGGCAGCCTTCCAGTGCAGATCATGGGGCTCCTGCATGTATCTGGAAACTTCTCCTACTGCATATGAGATATCTGGATGGGTATGGGTGAGATACAAAAGACTCCCTACCAACTATAAATACAAAGTGATGTCCACTAATGGTGTATCCACACCATCCTAAAGTCTGATCCCAAATAAGAAGGGTGTAGGTGCAGACTTATAGTCTATCATGTGGAATCTATCCTAAAGGTCCCTAGCATGCTTAGCTTGAGAAATTTTGATGCCAGAAACATCATGACTAATCTCAAGACGAAGAAAGAAGTGAAGTGGACCCATGTCCATCATAGAGAACCTATCATGCAAAATCTCTTTGACCACAACAATGGCTGAAGCAGAGCTACCAATGATCAAAATATCATCAACATAGAGTACTAAAATCATCAAAGAGTCTGTAGTCCTCAACATGTAAACATTGCAATCATATTTACATCTAACAAAATCATGTGAAAGAAAAAAAGAATCCATATTTTCATACCATGCTCTAGGTGTCTGCTTGAGGCCATAAAGTGACTTCTTTAGTATGCATACTAAATATGAGTTTTGAACGAACCCCAGTGGTTGCTCCATGTAGATATCCTCCGAAAGAATACCGTGAAGAAAAGCATTCTTCACATCCATCTGGTGAATTTCCCATCCTTTGGCTGCTTCAATGGCTAGAAATAAGCGAATGTAGTCCATCTTTGCTACAGGAGAACACGTCTCATCATAATCTATCCCATGAATCTGCTGAAATCCTTTTGCAACTAATATTTCATTGTACCTTCTCACCTGACCATCTACTGCTCTCTTGGTCCTATAGACCCATTTGCACATGACAAGTTTGTTGGAAATACTAAAACAACTGAGAGGGGGGGGTGAATCAGTTGTTTATAAGCTTAAACAATTTTATAC
>SNQJ01S0075021.1:92806-105136 GCA_010110895.2 Picea sitchensis
TGAGGCCTTCCAAGATGAAAATGAAGAGAAGAGGTGAGAGAGGGCATCCCTGACGGAGCCCTCTCTCACAGTGAAAAATCTTTGAAGCTTCAGCATTAATCAGGACAGCCATGGTGGCTGAGGAGATATAGCCCATGATCCAGCTTGTTGTCGTGATTCCCACGCCGCTCTGTATGAGTGCAAGATGCAGAAAGTTCTAGTTGATGCAGTCGAAAGCCTTTTTAAGGTCCAACTTAAGAAGAATGCCCTTTTGCTTTTTTGTCTTTATCGAGTGAATGCATTCTTGAGAAACTCCAATGGCATCAAGAATTTGTCTTCCTTTTAGGAAGCCAAGCTGTTCTTCCGATAGAACCTTGGAGAGAAAGGGACAAAGTCTTCTGGCAATCAGTTTTGTGATAATTTTGTAACTGAGATTACAGAGAGAGATGGGACGGAAATCATTAAAATGCCTCGGCAGATTTGAGTCGTTTAGCAATAACAAGAATGATATTTATATACACACTTATATTTATATAAATAATAATGGAGAGATAAGAGTCGTTTAACAATTATTATAAGTGTTAAAAAAATTGATATTTAAAAAGTGGTTTTGGAGTATAAGTGTTTGATTTGATATAATAATGTTTTTTTATTTTTGTTATTAATATAATGTGATATTTTAGATGATATTTGTATAAATTTATTTTATTTTTGGATCTATTATGTATCGAGAGGGATTAAGTTTTTTAAGGTGTAAACATTTCTTCAAAGTGTAAATATTTTTTTAAGTATTTGTAATTTTAAAAAAAATTGCGCCTCAAAGAATTTGTTCCTTTTAGACACATGATATATTTAATGTTAACATGGATCTAAGTTGGTATACTATTTAAAGTAGTGTTATTAGAACACTTATCTAGTTGAATTAGTGATTTTGTCTCTTTCACTTAAGAAAAACCACTCCAAAAGAATTGATTTTGAATGTTTCTTTATTTAAAACATTATTTATCATTTATAAATTGAACAATTTAATATTTATATTTTTGCATGTTTGAATTTTTAATGAAGATGAAGTTTATATATTGAATATCAGGGAATTAAATTAAATTAAATTTCCATTTTTTTGTATCTTTAAAAATCTGGGTCACAATCAAAGCTCTGGCATAAAGGAAAAAATGACATAAAAGCAACTCCACAATTCCTTCCATTAGACACAAACCACATGTTTTATCTAGTAATCAATACATCATCCACCATTGTCAACTATGGGTGGGACCTATAAACCAATACATCCATCCTCTAATTTGGACAATCTTGTGAAACTTAATAATAGAAAAAAAGGTAAACATAAATAAGGTTTTGGGTTGAATGTCAGGAATATTCTTCAACAATTGCAATATTTCATCTCTAAGACCTATAGAAACACCTAATATTGATATTATTGTTCAAATCTGTGAGTGGAATTGATATTAAATTTCTTTGATAATCCGCAAGATGTATTGAGTTTCACACACACACACACACACACACACACACACACACACACACACACACACACACACACACACGAAGATGGTTCCGTTTTTCATTGTAACAAGAACGCATGCTCGTAGCTTTTTCAGGAACATGCATGTGTTCGTGTTTAAATAGCCTCAACCCTTCCGAAGCTCCACTCATGCTAGTCCATTGTGGATAATAAGTGTCCACTTGTATCTTTTAAAAAGTAATGTGCAATGTTAAAAATGTGTGCACATTTCTTAGCATGCACACAATAGGAACGTGTACGTGTTCATGTTTATTAATGCAAAAAAAAACACGACTCCTTTTCTATTTATTTATTGCCAACCATTCTTATTTCTCCTCCACCAATGTGAGCATGCTTCGTCATCTAGGCCAAAATCGACAAGGAAAAGTAGGGCCTAGACATCAATGCCATTGGCACTAAACATTTTGTTGAGAGAATCTCTCGTTTCCAGGTATATTGATTTTAGATGTCATTTTTATAATTTTACATATTTTTTAAGAAAAAATTGTTATTGTGTAATTGTAGTTGTTATTCCATAACCGTGGAGAAAAACCCCGATGAAAAGCCAAACTCTAACTCCCTACAAGATCCATACAATGAAATTAATCAATATCTAAATGAAACTAAAAACCCAATTAGGGAGCTTAGGAACACAAAAAAGCCATCCCATGATTAATTGGCCACTTCACTTGACACTATCATTGCTTCCATTGGCTATGCTAACGACCAATTATTTGATATATCTAAATAAAGGGCCAAGATGAGAGAGTACTATTCAATTAACATTAGTAAGGAAGAGGTCAAAAAATTAAATATAAGCAAAACAAGTATTGTTCAGTTGTTCACTATGCTTACAATTATGTTAGCTTGATATGAATGATAATATTGGCTTTGGATCTCATTTTGTGGTTGGAGGGTGTAGTTCTCTGCAAAATCCACAACTAATAGTATAGTACCGAGGGAAAAGGTGTCTATGCACATCCTAAACTTCTCATCTTGCCATCATGCTACATGGACATGTTGAACATAATGTTGGGTTTTTTTCCAAAAAGTCCTTGATTAAATCACATACTTGTACTTGGTAAAACAAAAATTATGGCATAATTAGAATGTCACCTTTCCAAACTATATGTAAAAATTTTAAGTGAAATTTGAAAACATGTATTCCCTTTAAGTACACAACACTGACATGGGACATCACCAATGCTATCTTTTTTCTTTCTTTCCCACCATCTAGTTCATAAGTAACATATTTGAAACTCTACATGTCAACCACCATCTTACCAAATTTGTCGTCCTCACTTGCATGAATGCATTGGCTCAATAATGAAAATCCACTACACTTGGGGCATGTCCCATCTAAACAAGATTTTGTATTTTATGTCTCTGCACCCATCTAGCCAAAGACATTACACTTTGAATGTTAACAATGTGTAGGAATGCGTAGCCATATTNGTATACAAGAGTTGCACTAAAGTAGGAGTGTGACTCATTGGTAGCCTAGAATAGAGTATGGGTATGCTCTAGGTGAAGAGGCGTAGTCTGAATGAAGTATCCTTGGTGTTGTCAAGCAGCCCAGTGAGAAATGTCACGGTGTTTCATGCCCTCAAGTGGTGCACAATTGTAAGGCACATTGTGGGGATGTGACAGATGGTATCACAGTGGATTCGTTGTCGATTTTGATGAAGGTTTGGTGAGATATTCACCACTATCTCGATGCTAGATGGTATCTAAGTATTTTTGTGCTCTTCACCACTCCAAGTCCTCAAGGATACGAAACTTGGGGTTGCTCCGGCACCCAAGTTGGGCAAGTGGACACCTTGGGCATGCAAACGTGTCAAGGGGCTTGCACAAATATGAAGTGACCAAGAGATTGGAGCACACTGGCATGAGGGGCACACCAAGGTTGGGAGTGTCGGTCTGAAGGGGCACGATGGTTGACAAGCGCATGGGTTCATTTGGAGGAGTCGGTTTGCGAAGGAGCATGGTGATTTGTTTGGGTGACCGGGTCCACGAAGGGGCACAACACCCCCAAAGGATGTGACGGTTCATGATGGTGACCTTTGAAGTCCCTATAAGAAAACAAGGGTGCACAACCAAGGAAGGAATTTTGGAAGAGAACAAGAAGAGATTTGAGGTTCTATGGAAATTTTAGATGAAGAGGAGCGAGCTCCCTTAAGGATCCAAGTCGCTCCACATGGGAGGATTTGTGCTTCCTTGAGGTGGATTTGGTGGACAGAGTTGGGGGAGCTTCTTCTAGGTCGATTTTGGGGAAGTAAAGAAATGTAGCTCTATTGGAGGCAAGTGTGAGTCAGGACTGAAATCTATTAAGTCTATGGAAACAAAGAAACAACAAGTCTACAGTTGAGGGAACGTTTGAGGTGCACCGCAGGAGGTTGCGAAGATGGATACGACATAGAGTCTTGGTGATGAATCTATGTATGAGTTTCTTGGTGAGGTGAGACGAGTCATTTGACTCTGCCAAGTTGTAAACCGAGCTGGTAGTGATCATATTGTAATTTTTTCACAATAACAAAGACTTAGCCGGATGTTAGGCACAGTTCGTTTCGCTCGCACTATATATGTGTTTCTTTTGTTTGTTCCATTTTTGTTCTCTTGGATTCTCATGATCATGGATGTATGCTTAAATATGACTGAGTGTTAAAGTTGTTAACAATTGTCTAAGTATACAAGAGTTGCACTAAAGTAGGAGTGTGACTCATTGGTAGCCTAGAATAGAGTATGGGTATGCTCTAGGTGAAGAGGCGTAGTCTGAATGAAGTATCCTTGGTGTTGTCAAGCAGCCCAGTGAGAAATGTCACGGTGTTGCATGCCCTCAAGTGGTGCACAATTGTAAGGCACATTGTGGGGATGTGACAGATGGTATCACAGTGGATTTGTTGTCGATTTTGATGAAGGTTTGGTGAGATATTCACCACTATCTCGATGCTAGATGGTATCTAAGTATTTTTGTGCTCTTAACCACTCTTGCAGTCAGAATAGTTGTGGTGGGGTGCACTTATTGAGAAGGTTGTTTGTTGCGAAGTTGGTTTGGTGGGAATGTTCACGGACTTGGTGAACCGTTCCGTGGAGCGAATTGGTTCATCACAGAATTTGCATCAAACTTATGACAGAGGTTCAATTGACAGTACAGTGGAGAGGTTGGTTTGGGCGCACAACTTGTATAGACCAAGAGCAAATTTTGTGGTGAGACGAAGCACTTGGACATGATGGGTGATTGCAAAACTCATCGTAGAACTAGTCACTGACTTGATGGAAAATACAATTTTGGTACAGACTTGATTGGTTTAATGTGTGACATAAGTCAACATAAGTCAGTGTTGGATCTTTTGTGCACACCTTGAGAGACCAAGTGTAGAGTTCGTTGGGAGAATTGAGCACTTGGGCAAGGAAGATGGACACAATATTTGTCGCACGACTTGTCACAGATCTAACCACAGAAGTGATCACAGAAGTGGAATGCAGAGGGTGATCACATAAGTGATTGTGAAGGGGAGAAATTATGGGTTGCAACAAGGTGAAGCACTTGGGTGTGTTGGATGACCTGGGGCGACCTAGAGCAACTTCATAGTAGGAAGTTTGTTGGACATATTCACATCATGACATCTTTGTGTCATGCATCATTGAGAACAATAGTTGAGTTGAGCTAGGTTGTTGCACGAGTGGGTTGACCATAACCGTCAAACGAGGTGACTCTATGTAGAGTTATAATTGTCATTTAACGGTGGTATGAATTGATAGTCAGGCGGTGGATGCATGGTGCCTTGAAGCAGAAGCAATCAAGGTGCAGAGATGGAAAGACATTGGATATGAGTTCGGCCAATTTCATGCGAAGTTTGGGACTTAGATGGATTCATGAAGTGGATGGATGGAATCAATATTGTATCACATCGAAGGTCTTGTAGGTTTTTGGAGCTGCAGACGATGATTAAGGGGAGTTCATGCAGAGAGTCGGTTGCTTGGGTAAGCGGAGGTCCAATACAACAGACTTAAAACATGGTTGCAATGAAGTATGCCATTTGAAAGGCATGGTTAGTTTCGAGTTCTTGCATTTCCTAAGTGTTGCAATGAGTTCTTTGAAGGGAAATCAAATACTTGGTGGTTCAAGTGCAATCCATTTCCACAGCGAAAAACGACAGACTTGAGGGTGACTCAAGTGGTGCAGATTTGAAGAAGTCTTGTAGCAGTTTGGGATGACTTGGTTGGGTGAATGTGTAGAGATCTTGGATGAACTACTTGGACGAGTTATATGGTAGACTTAGGCATGTTTGGATGTAGTTGTGGAGGTGGATTGAGGAAGTTGCCTAATTATTTGATAAGGGGCGTTGGATAGGTCGTTGTAGTGAATTATGTTCGTGTCGAGTTGAGAGGATGGATGAGGTGCCTTGGTGTTTGGTGCCTTAGTCATATTTGTTGGGTCATGTGATAAATTTATAGTCACAATGACAGTGCCAAAGTTTGAATGCTTGCAAGATAAGAAAGACAAATATGTTTTAAGAGATGGAGGGAGTCAACAAAGAAATCAACCAAGAATTGTTGACAGCCAACCTGAATGGGAAGAACGTCGACCAAGTGATTTGGTTGGTGTTTTCTCACCTTCGGTATGAGACAATGGATGAGGTAGAGAACACCTTGGTGACTTATAGATGATTGTGCAATGACTCAGAGATCCGGTGGGGGTCGTTGGTTGAGGTTGGCATAAGTATTGGTGCGAATGTGCCTAAGGCATGGAATTTCTTTGAGGTGACTCATTCTACTTGGAGCACTTTGGATAGTTCGTTGGGAAATTTGAGGAGTGTAGGCATGTTGGCCACACTCATCACAAATGTTGAGTTGGGAGAGGTAACTTGGTGAAAGGAGGCGAGTTGAGCACTTTCCTTTGTTTGGAGGATTCTGTGAACATACGAATTGCAACATGAATAGATTACTTGGGCGAGAGCGTGTATATTTATTTGGGAAGCATGGTTGAGTGTGAAGCCTAACCATTCCAAGGCATGGAGAGGTAGACACAACAACAAGGCTGGGTGGTGAAGTAGTGAGACAATGGAAGTTTGGACGTATAGTTCTTGGTGTAGAGATTGTCTAACTGTTCCATCAGGTGGACAGTGGAGTCAAGTTGTCGCGGGTGACTTTATTTTGGGGTGACTTCATGGTGAAATAAGATGAGGTATGACCTTGCCTTGCTATGCGATTATTGTGTGCAAGGACCAAGTTGCGAACGGAAGTGACTGATTTGTGCATGAGGGTGTGCAGATTCAAGGAGTGTGATGGTTGGACTGTTCATTCAACTAGTTCACGAATTGGGAGAGAACAACAACATGACAAGGGGGTCAAGAGTACAAATTTGCTAGTAGGTTCAAAGTGAAATACTCAGACATTGTGGAGGATTTCCTCAATAAAGATTGGACAATGGAAATAGGAGTGAGGCAAGGATGGACACTTGCCTTAGTCTTTGGAGTTAGATAGAGTGATGGAGATGTGACATAAAAGACTAAGTTCGGCCATGAGGAAGTGAATTATCATGAGTTGGGCGTGATGGTTGTACTAGCTCCCAAATCAATCCAAGGCATGGGGGATATTAGTGTGTGGATACATGAAAATTTTGGTTGAAGTATAAGCGCAACAACAATATCACAAGATTTCAACACTTAGGAGAAAATTTGAAGTGAAGTGGGCGACAGTTAGTTGTAGCAGGAAACGACAACACCATCAGAACCGAACAAAAACAAGGCAACAACATCGCAATGAGAGAGTGTAGTAGAGTTGTGTGACTTTCATCCTTGGATTTGGGTGAAGTGACTGTATTGACTCAGGAAGCAAATCGTGCGGAGTTGGGTGCAATACAATTTGGTTTCTCTATGGAAAACTTGGGGTTTCCACTTTGTAGGGAAACTTGGCTTTTCTAATTTGACAGAATTTGGGGTTTCCAGTTGGCACAAAACTTGGGGTTTCCAATAGAGTGGTTATGATGGGGGGCACGAGTTCAGGCGAAGACTTAGAGATCGTAGATTTTGTGGATGTTGTCAGGGATGACAACAACTTGAGGTAGGGGAGGATGTAAGTTGCTCGACTAGATGGGTGCAGAGACCCTCACCCAAGTCCTCAAGGAGTTGAAACTCGGGGTTGCTACAACACCCACGTTGGGAAAGTGGACGCCTTGGTCATGCAAACATGCGAATGGGCTTTCCCAAGTATAAAGTGACCAAGAGATTGGGGCGTGCCAACATGAGGGGCATACCAAGGTTGGGTGGGCCAGTCCCAAGGGGCACCATGGTTGACAAGCACATGGGTTTGTTTGGGCAAGCAAGTCTGTGAAGGGACGTGACGATTTGTTTGGGCGACCAGGTTCGTGAAGGGGTGTGACACCCTCAAAGGACACAATGTTTTGTGATGGTGACCTTTGGAGTCTCTATAAGAGAAGAAGGGGGCATAACTAAGGAAGTTGGTTTGGAAGAGAGCAAGAAGAGATCTGCAATTCTAAGGTAGCATTAGACGAAGAGGGGTGATCTCCCTCAAGGAGACAAGTCACTCCACGTGGGAGGACTCGTGCTTCCTTGAGGTGGATTTCGTGGAAAAAGTTGGGCGAGATCTTTCTGGGCCGATTTTGGAGAAGTATGGAAATATAGGTCTGTTGGAGGGATGTGTGAGGCAGAACCAAAATCTGTGAATTTTTTGGAAACGAAGAGTCAAACAAAAAGTCTACGGTTGAGGGAACATTTTAGGTGCAGTGAAGAAGGTTGTCGAGACAATTGTGACAAAGAGTCTTGGTGAAGAATTTGTGTATGAGTGTCTTGGTGAGGTGAGGCAGGTTGTTTGACTCTGCTAAGTTATAAACTGAGCCGGTAGTGCTCATATTGTAATTGTTTTGCAATAACAAAGACTAAGCCAGGTGTTAGGCACGGTTCATTCCACCCACACTATATCTGTGTTTCTTTCAATTGTTTTGTTGTTGTTCTCTTAGCTCCTCATGTTCATGGATGTATGCTTAAATATGACTAAGTGTTAAAGTTGTTAACAATTTTCTAAGTATACAGGAGTTGCACTAGAGTAGGAGTATGGGTATGCTCTAGTTGAAGAGGCGTAGTTCGGATGAAGTATTCTTGGAGTTTCCAAGCAGCCAAGTGAGAAACGTCACGGTGCCACACACCCTCAATAGGTGCACGATCATAAGGCACATTGTGGGGATGTGACAAAAAGAAAAATGGATGTGTATATAGATGTCACAATAATAACCAATTTCTATGTGGTGTCTATAGCAACATGTGCTATGGTCTGTGCATATTCTAACATACCAAGTATTGCATTTCTTGAAAGATCTTTGGCCTAGGTTCAAATCCTTGTGCTCATTCTTGAATCTCTCATAGAGTTATGTATGTGACATGTCAAGAAATTTTTAATGTGGGCTTCACTATCACTAGAACCTCTTCTCATCTTTAGCACATTCATATGATTGGATGAAGGCCTAGTATGTTCATGCCAAAAATTATGGACTAGTTCCTTAATCATTTCAATTAACTTCATGTTGGAATGAGGAAACCTATGAACGAAGGCCCAATAATGTGTTTGACTTGGGTTGTCAAGGATTTCTCTTCTAATAGAATACTTTCAAAGTGTTTTGGTACTTGCTTTAAAAATGTTAGATGTGTGTGTGAGAAAACAATGTTGCCTTGTGGTCTTGTTTACAATCGATTTTGACAATACACGCTATGCTGCATTACAATATTTTTAATAAGCATTTTTTCCAATTGTATTAAATGAAACATGAATATTTCTAACAACATGATTAGTGGTCTCTAAAATTTTAACTATCATTATGCTAAAAAATTCCTAGCAACAACTAAATTGTGTGATTTTAAAAAGGCCAAAAATAATTGACATTTATATGCATCATTTTTCGATTCAAAATAGTATTTAATAATTTTGTTGCATTACCAATCAATATTTCATTTAGGTAACTTACCTTCAAGGATCACTAGATCACTTTCACCCACATGAACACGTCTAGGAGTTCTTTGTCATGCACTAGATAGATTAGGTAAGGAAGGTGGACCCTTAGTCTAAATCTCATCACCATGGCATTTTAGAAATTCACTAGGAGATTGATGCATTTCATTCACCTAATGAACATATAATTATTCACCATGGGCTCACACCACATGAGCCTCTTCACCAAAAGGTTGATCAAAATTCACGGCACTAATCTCCCCCTCTATATAGCCAACATCTTCCAAAATTTCCATCTCTTCTTCAACTAAAACATCATTTATTGAAGGAAAATTGGTTGGAGGTTGACTTGATGTTGGAATTAGACTACCCCCCATTATACAAGTACACTTCACATGTGATGATGAATTAGAGATCACCCTAGCATCCATTGTGCAAGGAATTGAGGTTCCCACTAATGGATGCCTATGTTTTTCCATACCCAACTTTTCCTTTTCTCTTAGTCTGTTGACTTTTTCATGGATTTTCTCCTTCCTATTAGAATTTCTTGCTCGATTTCATATATTGCCCATATTCACAAGAATTGAATACAACAATAACTTAACAAAATTTATTTTCCAAATCACACAAAACAGTAAAAAAATATTGCAACAATAGTATTTCCTGGGAATGTCTATGTTCTTGCAGATAGGATGAGATTTTTGAAGAAAATAAGGTTGAGCCTTATGTTTTTTTTGTATTATATAGACAGGAACATCGATGTGTTATTAGTGCACACACATTAATAACACATGTGCACTTGTAATGTGTGTGCATTTTTGTTACAACAATTGCTAAATTGACCATTGTAACATTAGTTAGCTATGGGTGCCAATAGGGAGAGTTCCAAATCAAACCTAAACATAGTCAAGGGAGCAAACAAGGGCTTGGATGATTAAACATAGTCAAGGGGATAAACAAGGTCCCAGAGAAGACATGGGTCTGGAAGCGTAAACATGGTAAAGTGGATAAAACCTTAATATTAAGCAGATGGTCGGGCTCAAGCACCATGGACAAGACCTCGAACCTCCACATATGACCTCTCTTGGTTAACAATCACCTCCAAGGGTGTCATGGGCACCAACACTAGGTTAGTTGTGCACCAAGAATGTGTTTAGATGTTTATCTAAGGTCACAAGAGGAGAATAATTGGCATTCTTCCCCAAATGATGCTTGTCAGACTCAATCACCATGAACAATTCCTACTAACCATAAAGCTTTCAAGCTATAGTGATGAGTGCATCCTCAAATAACCACACAAGAGTCTGGTGCAATATCCCTGGCCTACCGGAGGGACATAGGTGCCATGATTAAGCCACAACACATGCCCTGGATGAGAATCTGTCTCGAACCCACACCATGAATCATTCCTTAAGCATGGTCGAGGTTCTTTAGCATTCAAGTGGGATATAGAAGCCATGAGTAGGGTTTTGTGCATTGGAAATGGTCTTCGAGGTCTAAACATGGTCCAAGGGGGAAACAAGGGGCTTAAGCCCTAAATGAAGGTCTTCTAGAGATCTAACACTATGGTTAGGGAAGGAAAACACTAGGGCCTTAGGTGCTAGATGCTACTTCTCAGGCTTAATCGCCATGAACAACCACTACAAAACCACAAAAAAACCCTCTCTAGGGGATGTTTGGCTTCAAGGTTGGATATGGATGCCATTAGGAGCCTTTTCACACCGAGGATGGATTGTAGGGCCTTGAACATTGTTGATGAAGGAAAACAAGTGCCTCGGGATATTGTTGAATCTTCTTAGTCTTAAGAGTCGTGAATGAGTCCTCATACCAACTCATGAGTCCTCTAATTGGGATATGGGATATGACCACCATTAATTGGTTTTGGCATTAGTGATGGGTCTAGGGACCTAGAGCATGGTAAAAAAGGAAAACAAGGGTCTTACGTAGGAAAAATAACCTTATAGGCATCAAGCATTGTGAAAAGGGCCTCCAACCACAACACATGCCCTCTCTATGGGGTCTTTGACCCCCAAGCAGTATTCCAGGCACCATTAGGCAGTTTTGCAAAAAGAGGACGGGCCTAATAGGACCATGCCCAAGAATGAAAAATACATTCTAATGTTAAACCTTTCCTTATGAAACATAGGTCCTAAAATAGGCCCTGACACTAAAGGTGATGGAAATTTTGCAAAATTATGAGTATATGTGACAAGAATGCATGTGTTATTAACGCGTGCACGTTCATGTAAATTAAAAAAAAATGGTGGGACTGCCTCTTTTCCTCTACGTGTTGGATGAGTTGGTTGCTTTGGTTTTAGCTTTGGAATGAAAAACCCGATGGCTCGGGCTGCATAAACAAAAACACATCCATTTCCCTAGCTCCCCATTCTTATCTCCATTTTCAACCATGATTTTGAATATGATCCACATAATCATTGTTGATGAAATTGTCCACACTTATAGAGATTTGTATGCAGATTTGAAATATATGTTTTTTTAAGAAAAAACAATATCACTTTTTATTTTTTATTGATTTTTATTTGTACATATCATAATTCTAAAATATATTGGTCTTTTATTTCTAGCACAACGTCTTATTGCCCATCCCATTCGAAAAACAAATCATATGGCACACAAATATAGATAGAGTCCTACACAACAATTTTTTTTTTTTATCAATTATGTTAAGACCCTTAAATGTGGTCTTAATACTGGACCTATATATAATGGAGTATGGAGAGCTTATGAAAGTGGCATAGGGTGAATTCATGATCTAGGAGTAGATGGATAAATAGATAATAGATCTAGACTTCAACATGGATCTTCATGGAGCTTAGCATACTATATGGATGATGAATGAAACC
>SNQJ01S0075022.1:37171-47751 GCA_010110895.2 Picea sitchensis
TAGGCTGCAAGAAGAGTAGCATCAGTAGGTACCACAACATGATGAGTAGTGGTATTCTCCACAATGTCCCACAACTCGTTCTCTTGCAAAAGCAAGATCATCCTCTCCTTCCAAGCACCAAAATTTGCTGCCCCATCAAGTCTATCTTAAACCCTCAAACTAGTAGCCATGACCCTCTTTCTGCTGAAAATCACAATTTCAAAAATCTGCCCTGTGAAGTGAATATTGTCCCTACTTTCTGTCTGCTGAAATTTCTGCCTCTCTTCAACTCAGCACTGATACCATGTAAGAATTTTTCAGATCCCAACCCAGTTTCAGTCTCGCTGATTTTTCAACCAAAGTTAAATGTTGAAACTCCAGTTTCAACACTGTTTCAGCATAGGTTACAACACTGTTTCAGCATATGTCTTAGCACTGTTTCAACATATGTCTCAGCATTGCTTCAACATATGTTACAACACTGTTTCAGCATATGTCTCAGCACAGTTTCAGCATATGTCACAGCAGTGTTTCAGCATATGTCTCAGCACTGTTTCAACATATGTCTCAGCATTGTTTCAACATATGTTACAACACTGTTTCAAAATATGTCTCAGCACTGTTTCAACATATGTCTCAACACTGTTTCAACATAAGTTACAACAGTGTTTCAGCATATAAAAGCTTAACAAAAAATAAACTTTAGAACTGAAACATGAGGATTATGAACATCGTTTTCAACGCAGAAATAAAATATCAGCAGTATGCAAAACTCATAAAATATAGACACAAAGATTTTCGGTCTAACTTCGACCCTAGAAAAACCCACAAGGGGAAAACCAGTGAGAGAGGGCTTTGTATTATTTATGAGTTTCTGAGAAATTCTTTTATAGCATATTCATCTTCAGAAATTTACACAAACTTATCTAGACATTCCTGTAGCTTTTCTCCTCGATTTCTGAACCAGAAATCCGTACAACTGTACGACTGTCCCAACAATTAATGTTGTACGTACTGTCTCGAAATTCGTACCAAAACTCTGCTAAGACTCAATTTCTGTGCCAATAAAATGCTATACGACAGCCTTGGAATGCATGCCAATACTCTCAGAAATTGTAGCTGTTGTCTCTTTTCTTCATCTCGACCTCTCTCTTGCTCTCTCTTGTTTTCTCAACAAGAATGCTTCAACTACCCAAGAATAGGTGCGCCCTCTTGCCCAAGTCGACCTCATGAGAGAAGGTGAGGGGTTTTCTAATCTAATGGCTGAGATTAGATTAGATGGGTGGCTGAGATTTGGTGTCTCTTCACTCACCCTCACTTTAGTCATAAAGTCACCTTTTAATTTGCATCTCACAAATTAATTTGACTAGGACCCACATTCAGCACTTTCTCCCCCTTAGGCGCCTAGGGAAGAGAAACACTTGCCTTGGTACTTTATTTTAATTAAAAATTTAACATGTTTGGAAGAAGAAAATTGTAGGAATGAATCTAGTTGGTATTGTCATCGTCCTTCTTCTTTACATGGATGATATTGTTCTTATGATGAGGATTCCCTATGATATCAACAACCAACTAAAAATTCTCAAGGATTTTTCCTCTAGTACAAGTATGACTATTAACACTGACAAAATGAAGGCTATGATAATTAAATCCAAAAATACCACTTATGCTTATTTCATGTATGACACACTAGCTTGGAGGAAGTAACTTCATACAAATATCTCATAATCAATCTTCATCTCAAATTCAATCAGAACTATAACATTAAGAATAGGATAAAAGGAGGGTGGAAAGCTTATTATGGGCTTGAAAACAATTGTAAATCAATGAATATTTTCATATGGGATATGAAGAAACTCCTTTTTGAGACTCTTGTCACTCCTACATTATCTTATATGGTTGTGAATTTTGGGGCTATAACGTCTCTATAGAAACATGGAGAAAGATAGAGCAAATTCAAAAGTGTTTTATAACTTATAATCTTAAAATCAAAGGCAATTCACCCTATCTGATCCTCCTCATAGAAGTGAGTCTTCCCCCCATTTGGAGCATGGCTATGAACAAGTAACTAATGTATAAGAACAATATAAACAACATGAAAGATAAGAGGCTTCCTAAGATTGCTTCAAAATCATGTGAAAACCACCTACGACTCAATCAAGGTTGGCATAAATATGACAAGTCTTAGGCAAATCATTTGGGTATAAAGGAAGATGTCACTCTTTAGAGTAACTATAATATTAAAAATATTATTACATCTAGATTTAAGGAGAAATTGTGGTGCGATAAAATTAGAGGATAAAAGAAAATTAATATGCTATAAGGAGGTTATCAACTCTAATATAGAATACAAAAAGTATCACTCCATTTTAACTACTGTAAAGAATAAAATCATTATTGCTAAAATAAAAACAAACTCTCAGAAAACTTCATTCCTGAAACAGGTGTTGGACAATTCCTAAAACGTCATGGGTTGAAAGAATTTGTCATCTTTGTGACACTAAGAGGGTTTAATATGAAAATAAATTTCTCTTAGATTGTCCTATGTATAACTGCAACATATCACAATTCCAAAATATTTATTATGATACCAACACACCTAACCTTTTAACTCATCAAAAGTTTGGTGATTTAGGAATGCTTATCTTAAAGATTTTCGAGCACAAAAATACAATTCTAAAGAAAAAGAATAAGTTTCTTAGATTTCTTAAGCTGTGATAGACTGAATTTGGTCTTAATGGAAATTATCCATCATCATCATTGTCATGAAAAAAATATACCTTTCTAAAACAATTGCCAAAGTAGTGCCTATGTCCCTACCATGAATGCATGCATTTTGAGAATTAAAAATTGTATTTAATAAATATATTTATTTTGATTAATTATATATTATTATAATAATAATATTTTTTTTATTAACACTTAGATGGGGTGAAAAATTTAGACACCACAACACCCTGTATGTTTTTTACGATGATGGGCATGAAAAACAAAGTATAGGTAATCAATGAGACAAATAGAGAAGAAAGGGCTGAGGGTATTCATATTTTCTCTATCCCATCCAACTTATGCACTATGTAATTAATCCTTGACAATACCATGGTTGCAGGAAATTATGGAAATAACATGCTCCTATTTATTTCAAACTAGGCCTAATGGTGAAGGTCGAGGATTCCTGGCAATGGTTGAAACTCAAGAAAATGAGTATGGTGGGGGATCACTTCATGGACCTAGTCATGGATAATCATTAGTAAAACTACTAGTTAGTTCGCTTTTATTTTTTTATTTCCTCCTTGTTTTAGTTCTTGTTAGTTCCAACAATCTATATCTATTGCAAATTGGGACATCT
The DNA here is from genome assembly GCA_010110895.2 of Picea sitchensis. NCBI lineage: Eukaryota > Viridiplantae > Streptophyta > Pinopsida > Pinales > Pinaceae > Picea > Picea sitchensis. The sequence continues at coordinate 40,500 of SNQJ01S0075022.1, forward strand.
ATGAGGTTGAGTTAGTTATATCTCCACCACTGGATACTCCTATGGTAGAATTCATCCTTCCTAAATTAGAATCCACTCCTCTGTCTAGATCACCCATATTGTCACCCCTTTTCTCATCATTTTCTTGTATATGTGACTTGTTTCCACCCCCGCTACTTGCTTCTCTCGTAGTGTGATACTCTCGTTCCACTGCAAACTCTAAAAATGGATAGGGTTAGCAAGAGCCATGACTTGGAATCTAGTAAAAGAGCACCTAGTAGGAGGTCTAAACAAAAAAACCAAAATGTTACCTCCCAAAAAGTATATACCCCCATGGACATTCAAGGTTATGATCTTTTTTACTAAATTTATGTTGTCTAATTCAAATATTTCTACATCTAAAAATAAATTTATATCCTATTCAAAATTTAAATTTACTAATTCATGTTCACTAATGAACTTGATGTATTTAACACTTGCAACAATTGCATCCATAGTTAATCAATGAAATTTATGATTGCAACATTTTCATGGAAATAAATTAATTAATATAACCAACTAATCAATCAATGTAGTTAACTAATAAGTAGAAAAATAATTGCAACCTTATTTGATTTAGTAGCCCATTTTTGTAGTAGTCTAGCTCCTTATATATCTGGAAAGTTGCACAATTGGATTTTTAACCTCCCAACCAACTAGGAACAACCTCTCTAATTACTTCTCTCTAGGAAACTTTTGTGATTTCCTAACCCTCTATGTCCAAAGCTCCAAGAACAACACCCATCCCACCACGAATATCTCAACAATCGACAATAAATATCTTATCTCAACAACTAGTCTCTCATAGGCTTGATAGATCTCATAGTTCTCATTTTTCATAGTTTCACTTCCAATAGTTCTCCTTCCCTTTAACCAAAATTTTCCTCTAAAACGCCCAACACTTTTCCTCTCCACAAAAATCGTCCCCTTATCCTCTTCTCAACCACATTCCTATCCCTTCTCGAGAAGGGTCCTAGGAAGGTCAAATATCATAAAATAATGTCCCCCCACCTACTCACATTTATCCACCTGACAAGATATCAAATCCATTAATTAAAATTAAATTGGGTAGGTAACGAAATCCAAATCTCACTAAATTTAAATCAATTCAAATGAAATCATATTTCTCATTTATCAAAATACAATAAGTCCTTAAATGAAATCTAATAATCCAAATGAACTAGCATTATAATCATATAATTTTAATTCTATTATAACGATCACACACCAACTATTAATAATAATATTATAATAGATAATATATATCATAGCGATACTAGTGTATGCGTGCAAGGTATGTATGCATCACTAACACATACATAGCTCATGCATGTACTAATGATAAAAACCATCACATCTAATGCATAGTTCCTTTGTGCTCTTATCCAATCATGCAAGACAATAATCCTTAAACACAATATCCAACAATATTACTAAATAAGTCACAATAATCCAATATAAACTGAGCATTACAATGAAACAATCATAACTAGATTAAGAAAGCATTTAATGCACAAAAGGGACTAAATAAGACACTAAATTTTATTTCTAATTCCTGACAACATTCTCAACTACACTGTGTCACCCTTTCCCCACAACCTACTTCCATCTTCCACATCCTATCATTTCCTCATCTGGACTATGCTAGAGTGGTAACTACAATAACCTAACTCTAGATAGAACTTGTAATAGAAAGCATCAACTATTTTGACCAAGCTTCCCTAATAGGAAACTAGAAGTCACCATTACATGTCTAGGGGAGAATGGCTTAACATAGCCCTCCCACAACTCCATGTTTCGGAGGATAAATGGCAAGTAATACCTCCACCCCTCATAATAGAACTAGGGTCAATACCCTATGATCATTTTTCCATACTATGGCACTATTTTTGTTCTTGGAGCTTTGTCATCAAATAACCAGTTTGGGAAATGTTCTTTCTATAAAACCTACACTTTCCCAAATATCATGGAAATTTATTGAACCAATAATTAAATAGCATAATAATGCTTCCTAGCATATCATTTATCTTTTGATTTCAATGACATCTATGTCATTTTAGTATCACATAAATCATCGCTTATCCCATTCAATTTATAGGTTAGTTTACCAGAACACAAGATCACGCATAACCATATAACTATCTATATATGACTGCCATGTTACTAAGGAATGAACAATGTAAACTAGCTAGATTCTTTGTCATGTGCATGATACCTATTGATCCATTACAACATGTCATCTAAATTGATTCCATGTACCACGATATTTCATTTAATCTTGCATGCTAGAAGTAAATCACACAATGACCATCATTAATAAAATAAACATTAACTTATTGTTGCACACACACAAACAACCTACCAATTTTCTTCTTTGACTATTTCTCTAAGAGAAGAAATCTCCGCCCCCTCAAATATTTCCATTGAAAATCCTCCCATACTCTCTCATGCAACTGACAAAGCCCAAGTTTCTCTTCATGCTTTACCACTTGTGTTTTTTTCTCCATATCACTCTGACCCACCGATACACATCTCGATGAATTCCCGTTTTGTTCACTACTACATAGCATATCGAAAAACCTTATTTTTCCTTCACCGACACAACCAATATCAACATGTTAGATTTCTTCATAGATACATCGACCACCTTCCCACGAACTTGGTTGATACACCGACGTTCTTCCGCTAAACTTATCCGACACAACCATGCACAAACTTACACTAGCAAACTTCCTTTAATGTTCGCCAATACATCGCATATCAACAAAGTATTTCTTCATTTCTCCCTAATACACTATGTATCTGCGAGGTTCATCTCTCCCTTGTTGATGCATTATTGGTTGACGAGTTTTCCTCTTCTGTCACCGATGCACTAGCAGAAGGATGTCGAACCCTCTTCGACATCAAGTGTATCAGAAATGATATTCTTTCCCTCGTCGACATTGACCCTGTCAACAAGACATGCCTTCATCTTGAAACCTCTTCTATTCTCCTACAACTCAACTACTTCTCGTTGCCCCAGTTAGTTAAGATCCTATTATTTCTAATGGTTCATATTTCTATGCCTAACTAGATAACTAATGACTAATCACATACTTCGCTTGATCAAGGTGTCATCGTAATTGAGTCTGTTTGTGTCTCCAACAACTTTCATTACGCACACCACACCAACTTGTTTACTTTGCACTTATTGATTTTATGACTAAAACATGGTCTTAGAAAGTGTAGTCTATCATCAAAAGGGTTAACCATAACATCTGTAGGTATTGCGCTAGCTCTGAAATGCATCTTAGAAGAAAATTGGTCCTCCTAGCTCACAAACAATGTCAAGTGTTCTGAACATCAATTAGTTGTTTTAGTGGATTTATGTTTATGTGCCACTGGAACCTTACATTAGCTTCAACGGATGAATTAAAATCCTATACACCATAGATGACACATAAACTCACGAAACTGAATTTGGGAAAAATGACAACAAGCGCAATTTTTCAACGTTCGTCAAAGTGAATTTTTCATCCCCGAAATAAGAAAATTATATGATCTACGTGATTTGATTCCTACACAACTAACATAATCAAAATTCGAAGACCGAAAGAGCCAAAACGAATCACCAAGGATTTATAACTTGAGCCAACCTTATCAGTGGTTACACTGATGGAATATTTGAATGTCATGATCAATTAGCTCACCAAAAGTGCCTCCCCAGGTTTGTCGCATCGCAAAAAGAGGTACCTCAATCCGAGGTCGTATGAGAAAGTTATGGACATTTAAAATCCCCTCCAATGATGTTAGTGTAGGTCTACATTCTTCGGTTTGCCATTCACACCTCCACTCAACAATGCTTTGGGTATGTGTTTTTGCAAGTTATTATAAAATTAATATTTGAAATTTAAATAATTTGAATTTAAGTGAAATACAAATTATTTAGGTTTTCATTCAAACAAATGAAAAAAATAATAATAATTCTAAAAGGAGTTGTTAATAGGGATTTTAAATGATGATGAACACATATGGTTCACGTAGGGTTTTCGATAGGTAAAAGGCCCATGTGCCCCTTTAAAAAGAAAACCAAAGCATTTGAACCCGATCCAAATGGAAATTACACACAATCCAGATTATTTAATAATATGGCTGCCGGAGCACGTAAGAGAAACAACTCCCAAGTAACCGGAGCAGTTGAGAGGAAGTTCTCTAGTGAGACCGGAGCAGTTGAGAGGATACTTAAGGGTAATATCACCGAATGAGACCAACAACAATGAGGGGAATACCTCTGGTGCATACCAGCAAGCACGAGAGAAATGAACCCAATGTACTCACCGGAATACTTGCGAGGAACAACGCCGGTGCTAATTGGAATCCACGAGAACTTCAAAACTGAGTTGCCATGATAGACTATCTCTGATCATATGTATACCGATGATGCTATGAAATGACTTATTATTAGCTAACATCGACTTTCTTAAAATGAAAATGATTGTGTCAAGAGGTGCATTCTACAAGTCAGTATCATATTGATGTCTTTGATTATAACAATGATGCTATGCAATGACTAGCTGACACCAACTTTCTTACTTTCTTAAAATGCTAGAGAAGCTCATTCTACAACTTAGTATTAAGTAGATGTCTCTGTACCGATGATGCTATGCAATGACTTATCACTAGCTGACACAAAATTTCTTACTTTTTTAAAATGATTGTGTAGAGAGGTATACAGATGATTCTATGAAATGACTTATTATTAGCTAATATCGACTTTCTTAAAATGATTGTATCTAGAGGTTTATTCTACAAGATATATGATTTCATGTCTAAATTCAATTTGGAGCTGACACGTGTTACTCTTAAATAATAATAATAAAAAGTTAAGTAAATAAAAAGTGGGTGTAAAAGGAAGAGTTTGCACGCATATATTTAATCTCTCTCGTCACTTAATTCCCATATATTTGATCCCTCTCGCCACCTAATTCCCACTGAGTAAATCACCTAATTCCCATGGAGTACATACCAATGATGCAGAAATGCTTGGTATGCTTGGTACAATAACCCGTTTAGCTCCTTCTGCCCTGGCTACAAAGATTTTGAGTCCAAGTTTTGTGGGAAGACTTTTTCATCATGGATTGGAAGGTTCACGACCAAAATATACTCGAATGCATTCATTTTATATCTGTATCTCTGTGTTGGATCCAAAGAGAAAAACAATGGTGGCAATAGCTGGTTCACCCCGTGGTAATATCACTGAGTCAGTGTTAACTGCAAATCCTGAGACCATAGATAGCATGTTACAGAGCCTTGAAAACTCACTGAAGCTGTTAGGTGTATCTTCCGATGAAAACATTTTACAAACGACATATGGCGAACTTAGGCCTCCTCTTGGAAAACATCGTCTAAAGATAATGGAGTTCATTATAGTCCTGCTCAGACGGGAAGCGAAGTCGCTCAACAGGAATTGGTCAAGATGGGTGTTATTCAAACGATTATAGAACTATTTTTTTTAACAACTCCCTGCATCATCAAGTGGAGAGCTTCATAGTATCATGTTTAGAGAGTAATAATTTAACTCTTATTGAGACCAACTAGGTTAAAATGAACTCGACCGATGACACTAACGAGTTTAAGAGGAAGTTCACCGGCGAGATTAAAACGAACTCGATGGATGAAGCTTGCAAGGTTAAAAGGATGTGCTCCGGTGAGCATGCCATTACACGGCTCTTGCCAGTGAGGGGAATCCAAGGAAATTTGGTTGCATACAAAACAGTTTTGGCATCATTACCTTCTCCATATTGTCATTGACTCCCTTATATATCTCAAGGACTTACACTAGTTCATAAAGGGAGACAAGAGTTTAGAATTAAACTTGCTGAATTTTGTGCCCATATTTTCGCCCACCACTCATTCATCCACACAACCTGCCATATGTTGGCACGCCAACTATGGCCATGACTATGACAATAGGGACCATGAATCATACTCAAGGAAGCTTATACGAAATTTTAATTAATTAATGTTTTGTTTCTATGGGTTCAAATGCTTGCTTTTAAAAGTTTATTTGAGGTTATTCTAAATTTACTCATTTGTTGTATGTTGAATGGTGTTAGGTACCAATGCTTAAATGAGGTCGTACTCAACATCCTTACAATGCGATCTACAATCAATGACATTAAAGCAACAACAACAACAACATGAGCAGATAAGTGAATCAAACTCAATTGAATGAAGAGGGAGTTTGAACCCTATGACGATTGAATCTCCCAATGTCCAAACTAGTCATTGCAGTGGGATAGGTGCACTATATCCAAAATCTATGATGGCCCACCAATGATAAAGGGTTCAAAATGTAGTTGTTATCTTTTGTCCCTCATCATTACAAAGAGGATAAGGAAAAACCTTGGTAAATGAAAGGTCACGAAGGAAGGCATAAGGCCAAGAGTCATGTTGAACTTCAATAAATACTAGAATTGTATCCAAAGAAAGGGACTTTTGGCTCTTCAAAAGTTGTACATTTTCTTAACTATTTTGGGAATACAATGTTAACTAAGATTGAGAATCCTTCCTTGGAGCTTTCATGTACTATTACTGAAACGTTTAATGAGGAGAAGCCAATTTGGACAATATGTTTTCTGAAGAATTTTGATTCTCATGTTAGATGTCCTGTGGACTATTCCTTTGTGTTTTCTCAGCACTCTGGTTGTGTAAGGATGTACTTCATATTGTAGACTAATATTATGTATTATGGGTGCATTCTTATTTCTATTCCTCAGGGAAATGTTTGTCTAAATTCGTGGGCGTAGAACTCTAAATGGTTGTTCAATTGCAATACTATTTGCAATTGTTTATTTATGTTGTTGTCTTTTCTTTGTGTGAACTATTTCGCTGGCCCTCGACAGGAGCATGACTAGTTCTATGTTTACTTTCTGGTTGCCTTAGTATAGTTTGGACGCATGCATCTTAGATTAGCTTCATTTCATTCTTTACATTAGGAAACCTTCATCGATGTACAAATCCGCAACCAATAAAACCAAAACAAAAAATGTTTTCTAAGCTAGAATCACGATGGGTTCCCTATTCCAAACAATGAGATGTCTAATTGAGAATTTTTATCGGGAGTAACCCTTGCTGTTGAAAAAAGGCGATTTTTCCCATGTCAACACTTATAGATAACTTTTTCATATAGGTAGGTCCATATGTCGATATAATAAAGCCCCATCATTATAACAAAGTTCCACAGATAATAAAA
>SNQJ01S0075022.1:47801-66199 GCA_010110895.2 Picea sitchensis
TATTTATTTCAAACTAGGCCTAATGGTGAAGGTCGAGGATTCCTGGCAATGGTTGCAACTCAAGAAAATGAGTATGGTGGGGGATCACTTCATGGACCTAGTCATGGATAATCGTTAGTAAAACTACTAGTTAGTTCTCTTATATTTTTTTCTTTCCTCCTTGTTTTAGTTCTCGTTAGTTCCAACAATCTATATCTATTGCAAATTGAGACATCTATGAGGTTGAGTTAGTTATATCGCCACCACTGGATACTCCTATGGTAGAATTCATCCTTCCTAAATTAGAATCCACTCCTCTATCTAGATCACCCATATTGTCACCCCTTTTCTCATCATTTTCTTGTATATGTGACTTGTTTCCACCCCTGCTACTTGTTTCTCTCGTAGTGTGATACTCCTGTTCCACTGCAAACTCTAAAAATGGATAGGGTTAGCAAGAGCCATGAATTGGAATCTAGTAAAAGAGCACCTAGTAGGAGGTCTAAACAAAAAAACCAAAATGTTACCTCCCAAAAAGTATATACCCCCATGGACATTCAAGGCTATGATCTTTTTTACTAAATTTATGTTGTCTAATTCAAATATTTCTACATCTAAAAATAAATTTCTATCCTATTCAAAATTTAAATTTACTAATTCATGTTCACTAATATTTAACACTTGCAACAATTGCATCCATAGTTAATCAATGAAATTTATGATTGCAACATTTTTATGGAAATAAATTAATTAATATAACCAACTAATCAATCAATGTAGTTAACTAATAAGTAGGAAAATAATTGCAACCTTATTTGATTTAGTAGCCCATTTTTGTAGTAGTTTATCTCCTTATATATATGGAAAGTTGCACAACTGGATTTTTCACCTCCCAACCAACTAGGAACAACCTCTCTAATTACTTCTCTCTAGGAAACTTTTGTGATTTCCTATCCCTCTATGTCCAAAGCTCCAAGAACAACATCCATCCCACCACGAATATCTCAACAATCGACAATAAATATCTTATCTCAACAACTAGTCTCTCATAGGCTTGATAGATCTCACAGTTCTCATTTTTCATAATTTCACTTCCAATAGTTCTCCTTCCATTTAACCAAAATTTTCCTCCAAAACGCCTAACACTTTTCCTCTCCACAAAAATCGTCCCGTTATCCTCTTCTCAACCACCTTCCTATCCCTTCTCGAGAACGGTCCTAAGAAGGTCAAAGATCATAAAATAATGTCCCCCCACCCATTCACATTTATCCACTTGACAAGCTATCAAATCCATTAATTAAAATTAAATTGGGTAGGTCACGAAATCCAAATCTCAGTAAATTTACATCAATTCAAATGAAATCGTATTTCTCAATTATCAAAATACAAGAAGTCCCTAAATGAAATCTAATAATCCAAATGAACTAGCATTATAATCATATAATTTTAATTCTATTATAACCATCACACACCAACTATTAATAATAATATTATAATAGATAATATATATCATAGCGATACTAGTGTATGCGTGCAAGGTATGTATGCATCACTGACACATACATAGCTCATGCATGTACTAATGATAAAAACCATCACATATAATGCATAGTTCCTTTGTGCTCTTATCCAATCATGCAAGACAATAATCCTTAAACACAATATCCAACAATATTACTAAGTAAGTCACAATAATCCAATATAAACTGAACATTACATTGAAATAATCATAACTAGATTAAGAAAGCATTTAATGCACAAAAGGGACTAAATAAGACACTAATTTTTATTTCTAATTCCCGACAACATTCTCAACTACACTGAGTCGTCGTTCCCCCATAACCTACTTCCATCTTCCACATCCTATCATTTCCTCATCTGGACTATGCTAGAGTGGTAACTACAATAACCTAACTCTAGATAGAACTTGTAATAGAAAGCATCAAGTATTTTGACCAAGCTTCCCTAATAGGAAACTAGAATTCACCATTACATGTCTAGGGGAGAATGGCTTAACCTAGCCCTCCCACAACTCCATGTTTCAGAGGATAAATGGTAGGTAATACCTCCACCCCTCATAATAGAACTAGGGTTAATACCCTATGATCATTTTTCCATACTATGGCACTATTTTTGTTCTTGGAGCTTTGTCATCAAATAACCAGTTTGGGAAATGTTCTTTCTATAAAACCTACTCTTTCCCAAATATCATAGAAAATTATTGAACCAATAATTAAATAGAATAATAATGCTTCCTAGCATATAATTTATCTTTTGATATCCATGACATCTATGTCACTTTAGTATCAAATAAATCATCACTTATCCCTTTCAATTTATAGGTTAGTTTACCAAAACACAAGATCACGCATAACCGTATAACTATATGTATATGACTACCATGTTACTCAGGAATGAACAATGTAAACTAGCTAGATTCTTTGTCGTGTGCATGATACCTATTGATTCATTACAACATGTAATCTAAATTGGTATCTAAAGTGATTCCACGTACCACGATATTTCATTTAATCTTGCATGCTAGAAGTAAATCACACAATGACCATCATTAATAAAATAAACATTAACTTATTGTTGCACACGCACAACAACCTACCAATTTTCTTCTTTGACTATTTCTCTAAGAGAAGAAATCCCCCTCCACCCCCCACCCCCTCAATTATTTCCATTGAAAATCCTCTCATACTCTCTCATGCAAGTGGAAAAGCCCAAGTTTCTCTTCATGCTTTACCACTTGTGTTTTTTTCTCCATATCACTCTGACCCATCGATACACATCTCGATGAATTCCCTCTTTGTTCACTGATACATAGCATATCGAAAAACCTTATTTTTCCTTCACCGACACAACCAATATCAACATGTTATATTTCTTCACCAATACATCGATCACCTTCCCACAAACTTGGTCAGTACACCAACGTGCTTCCGCTAAACTTATCCGACACACAAAGCTTTTTCTTCGGAGAAGTTCACATGATCAGCTCTGGTACACCGAATATTTTCACATAATTGTCTTCACCATGCACAACCTTACACTAGCAAATTCATTTAATGTTTGCCAATACATCGCATATCGACAAAGTATTTTTTCATTTCTCCCCGATACACTATGTATCTGCGAGGTTCATCTCTCCCTTGTTGATGCATTATTGGTTGATGAGTTTTCCTCTTCTGTCACCGATGCATTAGCAGAAGGATGTCGACCCCTCTTCGACATCAAATGTATCAGAAATGATATTCTTTCCCTCATCGACATTGACCCTGTCAACAAGACATGCCTTCATCTTGAAACTTCTTCTATTCTCCTACAACTCAACTACTTCTCGTTTCCCCAGTCAGTCAAGATCCTATCATTTCTAATGGTTTATCTTTCTATGCCTAACTAGATAACTAATGACTAATCACATACTTCACTTGATCAAGGTGTCATCGTAATTGAGTCTGTTTGTGTCTCCAACAACTTTCATTACGCACACCACACCAACTTGTTTACTTTGCACTTATTGAGTTTATGACTAAAAAATGGTCTTAGAAAGTGTAGTCTATCATCAAAAGGGTTAACCATAACATCTCTAGGTATTGCGCTAGCTCTGAAACGCATCTTAGAAGAAAATTGGTCCTCCTAGCTCACAAACAATGTCAAGTGCTCCTAACATCAATTAGTTGTTTTAGTGGATTTATGTTTATGTGCCACTGACACCTTACGTCAGCTTCAATGGATGAACTAAAATCCTATACATCATAGATGACACATAAACTCATGAAACTGAATTTGGGAAAAATGACAACAAGCGCAATTTTTAAACGTTCGTCAAAGTGAATTTTTCATCCCCGAAATAAGAAAATTGTATGATCTACGTGATTTGATTCCTACGCAACTAACATAATCAAAAGTCAAAGACCGAAAGAGCCAAAACGAATCACCAAGGATTTCTGACTTGAGCCAACCTTTTCAGTGGTTACACCGATGGAATATTTGAATGGCATGATCAATTAGCTCACCAAAAGTGCCTCCCCAGGCTCGTCGCGTCGCAAAAAGAGGTACCTCAATCCGAGGTCGTATGAGAAAGTTATGGACATTTGAAATCCCCTCCAATGATGGTAGCACAGGTCTAGATTCTTCAGTTCGCGGTTCACACCTCCACGCAACAATGCTTTGGGTAAATAGGTTTGTGTTTTTGCAAGTTATTATAAAATTAATATTTGAAATTTAAATAATTTGAATTTAAGTTAAATACAAATTATTTAGGTTTTCATTCAAACAAATGAAAGAAATAATAATAATTGAAAAATGAGCTTTTAAAATTTCCGAAGGATGTGCTAATAGGGATTTTAAATGATGATGAGCACATATGGTTCACGTAGGGTTTTCGAATCTCATGTGGAGGTAAAAGGCCCATGTACCCCTTTAAAAAGAAAACCAAAGCATTTGAACCCAATCCAAATGGAATTACACACAATCCCGAGTATTTAATAATGTGGCTGCTGGAGCACGTAAGAGAAACAACTCCCAAGTAACTAGAGCAATTGAGAGGAAGTGCTCCAGTGAGACCAGAGCAGTTGAGAGGATACTTAAGGGTAATATCACCGAATGAGACCGACAACGCTGAGTGAATACCTCCAGTGCATATGGACAAGCCCCAAATAAATGAACCCAATGTACACACCGGAATACTTGCGAGGAACAACACCGGTGCTAATTGGAATCCACGAGAACTTCAAAACTGAGTTTCCATACTGGACTGTCTCTGATCGTATGTATACCGATGATTCTATGAAATGATTTATCATTAGCTAACATCGAATTTCTTAAAATGATTGTGTCGAGAGGTACATTCTACAACTCAGTGAAATGAATTATCATTAGCTAATATCAACTTTCTTAAAATGATTGTGTCTAGAAGTACATTTTACAACTAAGTATCATGACATTCTACAACTCAGTGAAATGACTTATCATTAACTAATATCAACTTTCTTAAAATGATTGTGTCTAGAGGTACATTCTACAACTCAGTGAAATGATTTATCATTAGCTAATATCAACTTTCTTAAAATGATTGTGTCTAGAGGTACATTTTACAACTAAGTATCATGACATTCTACAACTCAGTGAAATGACTTATCATTAGCTAATATAGACTTTCTTAAAATGATTGTGTCGAGAGGTACATTCTACAACTCAGTATCATGTAAATGTCTCTGATTATAACGGTGATGCTATGTAATGACTTATAACTAGCTGACAACAACTTTCTTACTTTCTTAAAATGCTTGTGTAGAGAGGCTCATTCTACAACTCAGTATCATGTAGATGTCTCTATACCGATGATGCTATGCAATGGCTTATCACTAGCTGACACATAATTCTTACTTTCTTAAAATGATTGTGTAGAGAGGTATACCGATGATGCTATGAAATGACTTATTATTAGCTAACACCGACATTCTTAAAATGATTGTATCTAGAGGTTCATTCTACAAAATATATGATTTCATGTCTAAATTCAACTTGGAGTTGACACGTGTTACTCTTAAATAATAATAAGAAAAAATGAAGTAAATAAAAATTGAGTGTAAAAGAAAGAGTTTGCATTCAGATATTTGATCCCTCTCGTCACCTAATTCCCAAATATTTGATCCCTCTCTACACCTAATTCTCACTGAATACATCACCTAATTCCCACAAAGTACATACCAATGATGCATAAATTCTTGGTATGCTTGGTACAATAACCCGTTTAGCTCCTTCTGCCCCGGCTACAAAGCTTTCAAGTCCAATTTTTGTGGGAAGACTTTTTCATCATGCATTGGAAGGTTTTCAACCAAAATCTACTTGAATGCATTCATTTTATATCTGTATCTCTATGTTGGATCCAAAGAGAAAAACAATGGTGGTAGCAGCTGGTTCACCCTGTGGTCATATCACTGAGTCAGTGTTAACTGCAAATCCTGAGACCATAAATAGCATGTTACAGAGCCTTGAAAACTCACTGAAGCTATTAGGTGTATCTTCCAATGAAAACATTTTACAAACCACATATGGTGAACTTAGGCCTCCTCTTGGAAAACATCGTCTAAAGATAATGGAGTTCATTACAGTCCTGCTCAGACGGGAAGCGAAGTCGCTCAATAGGAATTGGTCAAGATGGGTGTTATTCAAACGATTATAGAACTATTTTTTTTATCAAATCCATGCGTCATCAAGTGGAGAGCTTCATAGTATCACGCTTAGAGAGTAATAATTTAACTCTTATTGACACCAACTAGGTTAAAATGAACTCGACCGATGACACCGATGAGTTTAAGAGGAAGTTCACCGGTGAGGTTAAAACGAACTTGGCGGACGAAGCTTGCGAGGTTAAAAGGATATGCGCTGGTGAACACGCCATTACACGGCTCTTGCCAGTCAGAGGAATCTAAGGAAATTTGGTTGCATGCAAAACAGTTTTGGCATCATTACCTTCTCCATATTGTCATCGACTCCCTTATATATCTCAAGGACTTACACTAGTTCGTAAAGGGAGACAAGAGTTTAGAATTGAACTTGCTGAATTCTGTGCCCATATTTTCGCCCTCTAACCACTCATTCATCCACACAACATGCCATATGTTGGCACGCCAACTATGGCCACGACTATGGCAATAGGGACCATGAATCATACTCAAGGAAGCTTATACGATATTTCAATTAATTAATGTTTTGTTTCTATGGGTTCAAATGATTGGTTTTAAAAGTTTACTTGAGGTTATTCTAAATTTACTCATTTGTTGTATGTTGAATGGTGTCAGGTACCAATGGAGGTCGTACTCAACATCCTTACAATGTGATCTACAATCAATGACATTAAAGCAGCAACAATAACAACAATTGTCACAACAACAGGAGCAGATAAGTGAATCAAACTCAATTGAATGAAGAGGGAGTTTGAACCCTATGACAATTGAATCTCCCAATGTCCAAACTAGTCATTGCGGTGAGAAAGGTGCACTATATACAAAATCTATGATGGCCCACCAATGCTAAAGGGAAAATTCAAAATGTAGTTGTTATCTTTGTTCCCTCATCATTACAAAGAGGATAAGGAAAACCCTTGGTAAATGAAAGGTCATGAAGGAAGGCATAAGGCCAAGAGTCATGTTGAACTTCAATAAATATTAGAATTGTATCCAAAGAAAGGGACTTTTGGCTCTTCAAAAGTTGTACATTTTCTGAACTATTTTGGGAATACAATGTTAACTAAGATTGAGAAGCCTTCCTTGGAGCTTTCATGTACTATTACTGAAACGTTTAATGAGGAGAAGCCAATTTGGACAATATGTTTTCTGAAGAGTTTTGATTCTCATGTTAGATGTCCTGTGGACTATTCCTTTGTGTTTTCTCGGCACTCGGGTTGTGTAAGGATGTACTTCATATTGTAGACTAATATTATGTATGATGGGTGCATTCTTATTTCTATTCCTCAGGGAAATGTTTGTCTAAATTCGTGGGCGTAGAACTCTAAATGGTTGTTCAATTGCTATACTATTTGCAATTGTTTATTTATGTTGTTGTCTTTTCTTTGTGTGAACTATTTCACTGGCCCTCGACAGGAGCATGACTGGTTCTATGTTTACTTTCTGGTTGCCTTAGTATAGTTTGGACGCATGCATCTTAGATTAGCTTCATTTCATTCTTTACATTAGGAAACCTTCATCGATGTACAAAGTCGCAACCAATAAAACCAAAACAAAAAATGTTTTCTAAGCTAGAATCACGATGGGTTCAGTATTCCAAACAATGAGATGTCTAATTGAGAATTTTTATCGGGAGTAACCCTTGCTATTGAAAAAAGGCGATTTTTCCCATGTCAACACTTATAGATAACTTTTTCATATAGGTAGGTCCATATGTCGATATAATAAAGCCCCATCATTATAACAAAGTTCCACAGATAATAAAAAAATAAATACTAAATAGTTCATAATGGAGTTTAGCTTCCTAAATCATAATGGGGCATTACATACACCCACCCTTTGGGAAACTTCATCTTGAAGTTATGGTAATAAAGTGTGGGATGATATTGATGCATGGTCTATGCATCCTCCTAGGTAGAATATCCTAATCTATATTGGACCCACTAGACCTTTACTTGATTAAAATATATGGAGGCTATTAATATATTGATTGTGATTACCCCAATTTAGTGGATGCCTTATTGTGTTCATACTCTATTTTATTACTACTTGTAATTTGTTAATTCTAAGACACACATCTCTTATGGATTTATTCCTCCTAAGTTCCATATAGGATCCCCACATTTAAAGTATAACCTACTCGTTTGACTACTAGTTAAAAACTTAGTTCATTTTTGGTTCTCCTTCTAAGTGATTTTTATATTAAAATCGATATAAATTTCATTTAGCCATCCATAAAATCCCACTTGGGATATCTTGATAATTATAAGAAATTATCACTAACTTGATTATCACTCCATCTTGAGTGATACAATACATATGCCATCACAAAAATTTCTAATGCTTAGGATAATTGACTAAGATATTGCTAATTGATCACTGTGTGGAGCCGTCATTTCATAGTTTCTTTGGTTAATGTTCTTAATTAGTTACCTTCTTGTTAAGTCATATGGATTAGATCTTGACAAGGTAAATATTGAGTATATTATTTTCTTCATGATAGTCGAGGTACCATATGGTCTCTACCAACAATATTGTTACAAGGTGCATAAACACTTAAAATAGCACCATGTCTACACATGGGTTGGTGAGCATCTCCAAATAATAAAAAAAATCTACTGGGGTCCTTTCCACACTCTATACTTACTTGTCTTTAAGGTCTTTTTTTATTGCAATTGAACTTCATACGTCTCAATTTTATATCCTCTATACCTACATGATACTTACCAACTCTAGCCTATAACACTTTCTAGGTGCATCACTAACAATTTTCAAGTTCCTTCCTCTTACAACGAGATAAGTTCAGTAGAAGGATGAATATTCTCGTTGTTTATCATTAAAATCATTAATTGGTTTCCATTTAGTGATAGGGAAATTATCCCTTAAGTGAACATTGTAGATGTTACACTGAGTATGCATTTCGTCTTACAATTTTTATTTAACTGTAAGGTCATCTTCACATAAGGTGGTGGAAGATAGTAATTTATTTAGTCACTTACACTCACTGCCATCATTCATTAGTAATGAAATGTTTTTGACTTAACAAATGCATGCATAAGTCAAATCAACATCACATCAATTCATAGAAATTAGTCCAAATAACGTACCAAAAACCATGATGTAATAAAACATATCATCAAAATATTTCAATTATTGTTATGAACTCAAGTTCTCTATTCACAACATAGACCCCCTGATGATATCCATTAGGCTCCCCAAATAAAGTCTCTAGTATCACCATTTCTTCCTCCTATCTCTACTCACTCCTCTATAATATTATAATATTATTATTCTCTATACTTACCATGTACATTTGTACTCTCTTCTACTCCATCTTCTTAATTAATTACTATTACTTATCTAATTATATTTATTTTACTCTTATGTTTTTTTTATTTTCATACTTTTAATACTCTATTTCTTTTCTTCTTCTTTATGTATTGATTTATTTTATCTATTCCTTTTTCTATGTAATCTATTATTTTTACCTTATTATTTTACATTTTCATTATACTATTACTCCATAGCATCTTCTCTATAGTTCATTAATATTCCTTATATTGTATTGTGTTATTTATCATTTTTTTTACACTTTTCCATCTACCATTAAATTTGTTTCCATTTCTTGTTTAAGCACCACCAATTCTTAACTTAACATATATCTTACATTATTTGTAAACTCATTATCTTCTTAACTCTTTTTTTCCTATTGCTAACCCAAATACTCTCTCTTACTTTTATACAATTCAGTGGTTTCCACTTCATAGTCTATTTACTATTTAATATCGAGTACAACCATCATCATCATTACACCTTATTAGTCCCTACCATGGGACTATAGTGATGAGTTCATTGTTTGACCTTGTATTAATCTCATTTGTCTTTCAAATTTCTGCATTTTATCCTAAATTTTTAGAATAGTTTGGAATCTTCTGTTTTAAATATTTAACAAAAACATATTTCTTTGCAATGCTATTGGCTCAAAGAATTGAAGTATTATTGTCGGGCCGACGGTGGAGTTTTGACAAAAAATAAATGCAATTAGTAAAGGTTTAAGTAAGAATTTAAATACTGGCTGTGGAGTTATGACAAAAAATAAATGCAATTGGTAAAAACTAAATGCAATCGGTAAAGGACTAAGTAATAACTTAAATAAAAAGGCACCAATTTGTTGTTTCCTGTCATCCCTGTCACTACTGACAATTATGTCATCCCTGTCATAAATAAGCAACTTAAACAATGTAGAGTTTCTTGTTCAAGTTGATATAAATTATTGTGGATAACTTTAAAAAGATTATAAATTTTTATAAAATAAATTTTAAGTTTAAAGATTATATATGTTTAAGTTTTTACAGTATCTTTTAAATTAATATCCAAATTTTTTTCTTAGGTAAACTCATAAAATCTTACATATGATTTGTTAGAATTGAACATGGGTGGGAAGGTTAATAAGCATTCCTACCAACCACCCTAACTAAACCCAATTGTCTAAAATCATTATATACAAAACATAGTAATTT
This sequence comes from Picea sitchensis, assembly GCA_010110895.2. Taxonomy (NCBI): domain Eukaryota; kingdom Viridiplantae; phylum Streptophyta; class Pinopsida; order Pinales; family Pinaceae; genus Picea; species Picea sitchensis. Next base: position 58,501 of record SNQJ01S0075022.1, read on the forward strand.
TTATAAATGTAAACAATAATATAAATACATATCACTAGTTATAAGTAAAGTTTTTAATTTAGTAATTTCTCATCTACAAGTTTGATATAATGAGAGAGACTATTTTCAATTGTAATGGACATTATAAGTTTGAAAAAAAAGTTTTTGGATCCATTTTTAAAGTATTAATAAAATCTTGATGTGTAATACATTTATGATTTAATAAATTGATGGTTGAAATGGATTTAGGTTAGGATTTAATGAGATCAAACATTAATGAGGCTTTCTTTGCAAACAAAGATATAAATTTATAGTATGAAAAGTAATACAATTTTTGCATTATAATCACTATTCTCCATTTCAACCATGTAAGTCTTATATGTAAGTCTTGTAACTAATGATGATATGTTTTTTTGCTAAAATTGTTTTTTTTCTGGTTTTTATTATAGCCGAGCTTAGACATTTAGACTTGTAACTTTTTGTACATTATGAATAAAGATGATACTTAGTTTTAAAAAAATTATGTAACCATGCAAATGATCCAAATTACCAGAAATTATGTACACTTTAATTGATATAAGATATGGAATTTTTAAGTTTTGATTAATTGTTACCTTTTAGAAAATAATATGTGGTTGATTATGAGTAAGAAAAGAAAAATAAATATTTTTATAAAAATTGTTAAAGTATTATATTGTAACATCCCGCTCTTGCAGGCATTGAGTGAACTTATTCTTTAGGACACTTGCGTGCAAGTGATCCAGATTATTACTAGTGGTCGTTTGATTATGATTATGAGGCATTATGGATATGATGATATGTTATTTTGTTGAATTGACATAGACATGTGCTATTGACTGGGTTCTCTTGAGTGTGCAGAACTTTAGACCTCAAGGATGTAGAGGCATCGATGAAACCCCTTGGACTCCAGATTGAGTCACAAAATGGATTGTTGATTGAATATTGTTGACGTGACATGTGTACATTTGATTAGATGTTATGATGATTGATTATTATTGCTGACATGATTCATTGATGGATGCAGGTTGATGATAGCTTGTCGATCAGACTCACAAGTGGAGTAGAGGGGCCACACACAACAACCAAAGACTTTGAGGGAGAGGTGTGGGAGCATCCCTACAACAGCCTACTAGCACTCTCACCGTGGATTGAACTGTAGGTTAACGATTACCCAGTTCGAGAAGACCCACGATGCCATGAGGGCAGACTGTGGCAGATGCTCACGATGATTCTAAGGGGCATGGGACTTATTCCTTAGAGGCCCTTAGTCTCCCACAAGATCACCTGGTGGAGTATTGACTCCATGGTTTTTTTTATGTCTACCAAGTCAGTCAAGAGGCGAGTGGCACCCTTGGAGCACATAGTGTGTCCTGAAGGGCACGTCGTGCAAGGAAAACTGAAAGAGGTGAGTGGCACCCTTGGAGCACGTAGTGCATCCTAAAGGGCACATCGTGTAAGGAAAATAGAAAGAGGCGAGTGACACCCTTGGAGAACCTCATGCGTCCTAAAGGGCATGTCGCGATTTTAACTGGTAAAGTGAATAAACCTAGTTGACCTTAAAATGAATGAGGTGAAAAGTAAGAATTAAAATCATTTTTCCCTAACAAAAATGTCACCTAGCCTAGAGAAATTAAAACCTAGGTCTAAGTAGAACATGTGGTCAAAATAACAATAATAACAATAATAATAAACAAACATGTAACGAGAAGGGGGGTAAGAAATTCAAATTAATTTATTAAAGTCAAATTATCATGGAGGAATAAAATTTTAAAAAGGGAAATGGTTGTTTTTATCTATTTTGCTAATTTAATTTTAGTTAAAAAGAAAAGAGGGTAAATGGTTGTTCCATCTACACTTGCTAAATTAATTTTTAATTAAAGAAGAAAAAGGGTAAATGGTTGTTTCATCTACACTTGCTAAATTGATTTTTTTAGTTAGAAAGGAAAAAGAGGAAAACTTAAAAGAAATAGGAAACTTAAAGAAAAAGGGGAAACCTAAAGAAAAGGGGAAACATAAAGAAAAAGCTAAATGTCTAACTTGGTAAGGAATATTGCCTTGGGAACTTGTTATTTATGAACTCAACTAGGAATTAAGTAAGGCGTAAGTCATTTAAGATTTGTAAGGGAATATTTGGACACCAAGGAGCATTTTTAGGAATGATTTTAGGTGGGTGAGGGAAATAGGAATAAATAATTAATTAATAAAATTAATTTTCTGGTGCAACTAAGGCATGGGTGACATATGTATGGGGGAGGTTTTTCGAATTTAATTAACTAAAAAAGGAATTTAATGAGAATTTGGGAAACTAATTACTTAAAAAATCTATAAAAAGGATGGAGGAGGAGGAGTATGGATTTGATCTTGATGCATAACGTTACACTGCTAAATTTTTGTCTTCACTGAGCTTCTCCTGTGGGAATTGGGATACCCAGCTCAGGTAACGAGTGGTAGCTCAACCTTACGAGGCAATCTAGGTGCTAGCAGTTCTCTGGTATTGTGTACGTGGCCCCTTTACTTCTCGTGGGGCTCAGGGGGAAGAAGAGTACCCCTAGCGTTAGTTGGGAGGTACCGGTGAGGTCACATTAGTCAACAAGCGGGAGCTGGACAAAGCGCGCGTGGGACAACGACTTAGAGCTTTCACATTTGGAAAAGGTAGGCATGCATATACTTTTGAATAGTAGTTTAATAATGTTCCCACGCTTTCATTATTGTACTTCTATTGTGTAAAGATTATGTTCTACTGAGTGTTTTATAATCAATGAACTTAAGGTCATCCCAGCCTTATGCTCGCTGCATTTTGAATTGATTCCCTTGGCGAACCCAAACCCTGATTGCTATGGATTTTTTGTATTTGTTTTATTGATCATTATGAAGAAAATTGTGTTTTTCCCTTATCCCTTTAGTCATTAGTCCGTTCTTGAGCAGTCGACCAGGAGCCAAATCGACGGTCGTCACTTCGGTGTTTAAAGACCTATAGATTCAAATGCCCTGCTTTCCTGTGCATGGATGATGAGTGAAGGATAAAGTTTTCTCCCAGTTATCTATCCCTTACGTATATCTGCATTTTTCTCTTGTGATTAATCCATGATCCTTGTGCTTTCTTGTGATTGAGTATCTCTACATTTTTATTGATAAAAAATTTCATTATGAATGATAAACCTCTGAGTTGAATGACAATCCCTGCGTTCTGGATTGATATATCTCCATCCACGTTTCAAATAATTTATCTTTGCGATTTCGCTGGACAGAGACCCCAATTACTAGAGTTTTGATTTCATTTTAAATTCATTTTATATCTACGATTTCGCTGGACAGAGATCCCAATTAGTATAGTTTTTTATTTCATTTTTAAAGGTATTTATATCTGCGATTTCGCGAGATAGAGATCCCCTTTCAAATAATTTTTAAATTTCACTTTTAAAATGTAAATTTACTCGGTGACCTTGCTGGTCAGTGATCCATTTTTCTTAGCCTTGAATCCACCTTTAAAATTGTATTATACACAACACTCACGATATGACATTCATGGCCCAACAAACAACACTCACCCCACTAATTCATGGCGTTTTACACAGCTTCCATACTACAAATTTCTTGGACCATTACACCGCCATCATACCACAAATTTTGTGGAATCTTTCCCAGAATCCGCCCCACATTTTTCTCGGTCGTTACCCAGCATTCAAACCACTTTTTCTGGGCATTTTACCCAACATCCAACCATGATTTTTCGTGGCACACTTCCCAACTTCCTTCCTATGCATTTCTTGACACCCTGCACGGATTTACACAAAGATTCTAGCAATTTACCTCTGCGATTTCATTTATAGTGATGACAATGTTATCTTTCTTTTGGCTCTATGATTCCAGGTATATAAATGACAACATCTTCAATTATTTTTTCTCTGTAATTTCAGCTATTTTTATGCCAACAATACCATTTATTACTCTTCGAATTAAATGTCTATTGACTGTGATTTTACCATATTTAATGGACCACGATTTAATTGCTTGTTGTTGTACCTGCGTTGATGAACCGTGATTTTAACAATGTTTTTGTGGTCGTTGTACTTGCATTGATGAATCACGTATTGTCGGTGAATTACTATGTGTTAATGTGTAGATATCATGTGATAGGGTGTGAATGTGTTAATAGCAGGAATTTTGATTTTATGAAGATAATTTATATAGCAATTCCATGGTATCCAAATGCATTTATGATGAAGAACTCATATAGCGAATTATGATAGCGATTAGTATAAATTTGAGTTTAATTTCCCCCTTGAAATATAATTCAACAACGATATATCTACTCAGCGATGTCAGTAATATTTACACAACAATTTAATAATGTTTACACAACAATAAATGTTGCTTGAATATGACAGCGTTTTACTTCCACAAGTGACAACATTTTACTTCTTATGTGATAGCGATTCTTATGTGACAACATTTACATGTGACTGCATTTTATTCCTAATGTTTAGACTGCGTTCTCATCCAATAATGTTACTAGACAACATAGTCAACGATATAATAAATATATTTACTAGACAACGAGATAATAACAATGATTACTAGACAATGATATAATAATCATGTTTTAATAGTCAACGACATCATGTGAACTCAAAATTTCATGTATTTATTAGACTGCTATTAACCAACGTGGGTAATTGTAGACAACAATTTTTGGTAATGTTTTAGTCAACAATTTTAGTATTTTTTTTAGACAGGGATTTTTGTAATATTTCACAGCGATATAGTTGATTGACCAATCACAACATTCACAAATTGTTCACATCTTTTACCCCTATCACAACATATATTCGATTGATAAGTCACATCAATTACAAATGTATTCGATATATTGTTATGTGAATAATCTATTGTTTTAGTTGCACTAAAACAATTATAGTCGATGTATAGTTTCAGTTTTAAAAGATAGCGATAGTTGTTTCAGTTTAAAAATAGCGAATTCCTCCTTAGGAAATTACTTATCTGATGTTGGAATTGGAAAATAGTTACAATGACATAATTGTTTGATAATAATTATTTAATGTGTACATATTGATGTATGTTTGCAATAGAAATTGTTGCATAAGGAATTATTGTGCTTTGTGAATGTTATAGTTGTCAGATTCCCTTGCGTCTGGTTGACTTGTTGATTGGGTGCTTGGTTTAGTCATCATGAGTTTGACAATTAATTCGGTCTTCTAACGCATTGAATTTTTCTTGGGTTATTGGTCCATATATGTTATGTTGTGCCAGGTTTGTTGTCACACCTGTCGCCTTATGATTTCACGATTCCTGATGAGGGGATCATTGCATGCCCTGTCAGATAGACGCGAATGATAACCTGGATGGAGTCTTGTGCTTCCCGATGTGGGCGTGTGCTCATTGTAATTGATGTTGGTACTTGGTTCTATAACGACTCAATGCATTGGGTTTTGTGTGCTGTAGAGTTTTTTTGGTTATTGGTTGTTGAAGCCATTATGTTGGGTGGTTGATGTTGTCCTTTAGCTTGTAGGCATTGTCTTGCTTGTGTCAGGTAGGTAGTCATTTTTATCTGTCTGTTAATTAGCACATGTTTCGTCCAGTTGCTTGATGTGCTAGTGTCTGAGTCGTTGTTTACTGTTGTCTAATCTACGTGTGTTGTGTTCGTTGTCAAGTTGCGTTGTTTAACTGTTGTCGTTGTTACCATCCTGCTTTAAAAAAATATTTTTATTTTGTATTGTGTCGCATGTAGTCGTAACGATGAGATCGCTACATATATGATTTAAATTTGTTTTAATTTTATATTTATTTTTTTATTTTTTGATTAATTTTAATTTTAAATGAATATAAATTTAATAATAATTAGATAATTTGATTCTTATGTAAATAATTTGGAATTAATTTAAATATTCTATTTTTATTTATTTATATATAATTAAAATTATTCAAATCACATTCAAAATCAATTAATATATTATCAAAATAAATTTAAAAGATAAAATAAATAGACAAATTCAATAATTTAAACACCACAAAATTATCCATAACCATTGACTTAGAGAATCAACTATTTAGACCAAAAAAAAATATCCTTCATAAATAATTTATCAATAAAATATAATTAAAATTAGTCAAATCATAATTAAAAAAAACAATTAATACAAATAAAAAAATTTCAATAATTTAAAGATTGTCCATTAACTTAGAAAATCAACCACTTAAAACAATAAATTATGTCGTTGTAAATCAATTAATACATATCAAAACAAAATTTCAATAATTTAAAGACGACAATATTGTCCATTACCATTGACTTAGAAAATCAACCACTTATACAAAACAAAAAATTATGTCGTTGTAAATCATTATTAAAGAGGCACAACGTGGGTAGTAAGTTTCATAAACGCTGGGTTGGTCAATGGTTGATAGATTAATTAGGACAATCTCTAAAGTAGTTAGTTTAATGCACGGGAAAACGCCTTGAAATGACCTGTGAAGTAAGGCGGACCCTCTCGGGACCTTGCTTCCCACCTATTTTGAACATCCAACACTTTGAGTGAGTTTATTGGTGAGACCAGTTGTAAATCAATTAATACATATCAAAACCAAATTTCAATAATTTAAAGACGACAATATTGTCCATTACCATTGACTTAGAAAATCAACCACTTATACAAAACATAAAATTATGTCGTTGTAAATCATTATTAAAGAAGCACAACGTGGGTCGTAAGTTTCATACACGCTGTGTTGATCAATGGTTGATAGATTAATTAGGACAATCTCTAAAGTAGTTAGCTTAATGTGCGGGAAAACGCCTTGAAATGACCCGCGAAGTAAGGCGGACCCTCTCGGGACCTGGCTTCCCACCTATTTTGAACATCCAACACTTTGAGTGAGTTTATTGGTGAGACCAGTTGTAAATCAATTAATACATATCAAAACAAAATTTCAATAATTTAAAGATGACAATATTGTCCATTGCCATTAACTTAGAAAAATCAACCACTTATACAAAACAAAAAATTATGTCGTTGTAAATCATTATTAGTGAGTAATAACCAAAAACATTATTACCATTGACTTAGAAAATCAACCACTTATACAAAACAAAAAAATTATGTCGTTGTAAATCATTATTAATGAGTAAGTAAGAACCAAAAACATTATAAATAAATAAGAACTCCATTTTTATCGAGAAAGCCAAATTTTAATGTGTTTGGTGAAAATAAAAAAAGTGCAATGGGTCCAAATATAAGAGAATTACTAGTAAGTTCATTAAAACGTAAAGAAAGTTTAACCATTTCCTTCGTTTACTATGCATCGCACCACTAAACCATGTAGCTAATTGTCACATCATCCATTTCATCATTGCCACGTCATATTTCTTTTTAATTTCTTGCCACCATCTTCTTTGCTCGTAGTTGGTTTTTTAGATTATTTTTTCTTGTCAATTTTATTAGTTTTTTATTTCAACCCTCTAATGGGTAATGTAGTTTTTTGGAAATGCTATTATGTTATATGTTAAATTCAAAATAAAATAAAAGTATATTTATTTTAACTAGAGATTTATTATGAGTTGAGAGATATTAAATTTTTTGAGGTGTAAATTATTTTTTTAGAACATAAAATTTGAAGAAAAAAATTGCATCTCTAAAGATTTAATTTCTCTAAACCCATGATAAATTCATAATTAAAATCG
>SNQJ01S0075023.1:0-12174 GCA_010110895.2 Picea sitchensis
AACTTCGTATAGTTTGGCCAACCCAAAATCAATGAATTTGTATTTAAATTTTTGTCTAGAAGGGTGTTATTAGGTTTGATGTCTCTATGTACAATTCTAATTAGATATTCTTCATTTCTAATTATAGATTCTTCATGGAGATATGTTAATCTGTGTGCAACTTCAAGGCAAATGTTACATCGAACATGCCAACCAAGATTGATTCTAAATTAATCAAGATATAAAGTTATATGATTTTCCAAGTTATATAAACTAAAATTGTAACTTAAGGTCAAATTTAATGTATCTTGTGCACTACTAATTATTCGACATCTGCATTGGGTTTTGTCATAATCGAAACACAATGTGATCAGACTTTGTGGGTGCAAATTGTTCCTTCTTTGGCTATGATCTCTGATTCATGGGTAGGTAGCGGTGGGATGCCTCAAGGGAGTGACTTGGTGGCTAATACCACTTTCTCATGTAACCTCCCTTCCTGATGGAATCTAAACCAACATATAAATCCAATAATAGGCATTCATCCATCTCCACGTCTTCTCTTCTATTGGATATTATATCAATAGGCCAACTCAACTACAATTGTTGTTGCTTCAATATATATGGTGATGTTCTTGCCTTTGGTGCACTCTATTTTTGTTGGCGCTCGAATTGGATATTCATTCAGTCAACTACCTTTTGCAACTTGGTTAAGGATATAATTTCATTGTTTGCAACTGAACCAGAAACGTTGCACTGTTAATGCCATTGGGGTATGTGAAGGACAAGTGTGTTTGAATAATGGTTACTAGTACATTCCACGTTGTTTGAATGACTACATCTTGGATTTGGAGAAGGTATTGCTATAGATGCCAACAATAAGAAATAACAAAAAAATTAAAGAAGAAGCATACCTCAAGGTTAGGATATATTTCCAAGTGCAGGCAGAGCTGAGCTGATATTTGAAGACTAAAAGGCTGGTGAGATCATGATTTTCATTTCCTGGAGAGTAAATACAACAACATGTAGTTGTTCCTTGCATAGGAAATTTTTCATGAAACAGGGATGGCTTGCCAAGTTCGAGAGCATTGAAGGAAGCTTCTCAATCTGAGTGTTGAAGGAAGCTTCTCGATTTGGAAGGTAATCTGTGAATGAATCGCTTAGACTCTCAACACCAAAACAATTGGATTAATATTTATCATTATGTAGGGATAGTTGTAGGAAGACAATGATGAGGCAGTGAGATGTGATAGTTGTGGGAAGACAATGATGAGGCGATGAGGCAAAAATGATCAATAGTTGGTTGATTTATTCACTAACATTTGATAGTGTAGAAGTGTTAATACTTGCAATATTGTCAAGAATATTTCCAACACTCGGGGACCTGACAAAGAGATTCAATAAAGTTATAGTTCTTCATTAAAGTTATAGTTAAAAATTAAAACTTATTTTATCTACGAGACTTGACAAAGAGCTTCTTAAAACTTAGGTTATCTAAGACTAAAACAATTGCATTGTATCAAAGCTGAGCAATAAGACTTCGAACTTGTTAGCCAATAACATGTTTTATAAAAGTAATTTAAATATTATAAAAATAATTATTTTGTTTGGCATATGTAAAATAGGAAAATATTTGTAGTCAAAGGTTAGTTAATTGATGGTCAACGATGAATCAAATGCTATAGTATTGGTACTCTTTGGTAGGGATTAATAATAACTGCATGATAAGTAATCACATTGTATGGATTCCCTATAACAAAAGAAAACTCAAAAACACAACAAATCACATAAATCATCACAAACTACAAATTTCTAAATAAAAATGTTTTATTTTTAGATTATTATTATTGTTTATTTTTTTAAATAAAAATTGTTTGTAAAATTTTATAAAGATAGTTTAAATAAAATGAAACAAAGAAACCAAAGTAGGTAGGGACACCTTAGAACCACCTTCCCTTAAAGTTTTTTATTTTTATTTTTATTTTTTTATGAATCTATATCATAATTATAAATGTTATTTAATAACAATAACAATATATTATGTTTGAAGTGATAAATTAACCTAAAAAAGTGGACATGTTAAGGTTGATTTTATGATGTTGATTACAATAATATCAATTGTTTAGGTTATGGTTTCAAAAATGTTACTATTTAAAGTTTTTTTAAAAAGATGATACCCATAACACCACTTTTTGATTTAGGAAATTCACTTTAAGTATTTGGTTGCAATAGTATCGGTTGTTAAGGTTATGGTTTAAAAAATGTTTCAAGTTTAAGCACTCCCTGCCCTCACCCCCCAACCCTGATAGAAGAAGAAGAAGAAGAAGGTGATATTGATAACATCAATTTTTAATTCAAGTGTTGATTTTGAGGTTTTGATTGCAACGATGCTAGTTGTTAAGACCACAGTTTCAAACAAGATGTAATTTTAACCCTGAAAAAAATGGTGTTATTTATTAATACCAATTTTTGATTCGAGGGATGATTTTAAGGTTTTTGTTAGCGACATTACATGTTTTAAGGCCATTGTTGCAAAATGTTTTAATTTTAACCCCAAAAAGTAACGTGCTCACTTTTCAATTCATTGGTTGATTGTGGTGTTTTTGTCACAAAAGTACAGGTTTTAGGGCTAGATTTCTCAGTTTGAGGTTACAATTCTCAACAATTTGGTAATCATGTTCCTTTAGGAATCCGATAATAATAGAGGAAAGTACAGTAAAATCGCTTGCTAAATCCTTTGTATGTGCATGCCCTTTATTTTCTCCAAACATATTTGCAGCAATACCTTTCTGGCTATTAGAGTCTCTGCACGAGAGAGGAACAACTGCTCTATGATGGGGTAGGAGCCTGTAAGAAAATGGAGGAACTCGAATACCAAGGGGGAGGAAATTCACTTGCCACTTGCCTTCCTTCGTTAGTTGGATGGGAAAACTATTGTATCAGTCCCATGCTTCGGGGTCTTTGGGCTTCGCCGTTGATAAGAGCTTGGGTTACCTCTCTATTCTTATTTATTCTCCCCTAACTCTCTTTCTATCTATTTAAGGAGAAACAACAAAGACATGCTTATAATAAGTGGGACCTACTAGATTTTATTCAATGGGTGCTTCCTCCCAGGTTTTATATGTACCTTGAGGATTAATTTGTTGGTGACTAAAGGGCGCAAGCAATGCAAATTTTGTGCATGTGTTGAGCATTTTGGCTCCTAAAACATGCAAACAAAACCTCAAAGCTTCATTGATGCATGATTTAATAAACATTTTGTCCACTTGCCCTATGCAACAATTGAAACAGTCATATAAAATAAACATGAGGTCTATCAAAGTGAGAATATATCGCGGCTTCATGAATTTGCCTTCGAGGTCCAAACATAGGCACTTACTTAGCGACAACCCTTCAAAGCTCTCATTTTTTTGGAGGTCACATTTAGTATTTGTTTTTACCCTCATTTAAAAAAATGGTGCTACTAGTAACACCATTTTTTTCGAGGTAGTTTTTTAACATTTTGAATCTTCTTCGTTATAAAGTATCAACAATTTTTTTAAATGTTGTTTTTCACTTTTTTTCATTTTTAAAAATATTTAGTTATTTTCTTGTTTTTCAATGATTGAAAAAAACATAAAATGACTTTTTTTGGGACATTATTAAAAATGTTATATGACATTTATTTTTTCATAATTCTACTTTTCATCTAATTGTATATTATTAATTAATTAAGGTTTCCATACATTTAAATATTGTTTTTAAATACCTCTTTAACTTTACCACAATGCATAGCTAAGTGTTATAGCTAAATAACATTACTTTAAATATTTAGCAAAAAAATATACATTTTTTTTTTGTTGGTTAGAAATTCCTGTCACTTGCGGCCCCAACATTTTAACCATTGGCTAAGAAATCACAACCCAGAGCATTTAAGCCATCAAAATCACTTGGGGATTGCACCCAGCCTGGGCCGCACCAACCCTTAACATGGCTAGATTTGTGGGTGTATCCTCTCGACTAAACACACCATAAGGGTATTGAACTTGGGTTGCCTAGCAAACAAAACCCATGCTTTAACCTATTGAGCTAGCGAGATTTGACGCAAAAAATACATGCATTTAAAAGATGCTTATAATAATAAATGTATATATTTTAGAATTTTTTTTGTTTAAATTGTCATGTGAAATAAAGTAGTTTTATGATAAAGAGAGAGAGAATAACATTTTTAAACATATTTTTATAGATTTCATGTATAAAATGACAATATTTAATGTTATTTCCTCGACGTGCCATATCCAAATAAAAATTAAAGACAAAAGATAAACCAAATAATATGGTAAATAACATATTAAATAATTCAGCTTAAAACTACAATATATAAATATTCATTATTAATGTAAAATCTTAAAGTTCAAAACATTACAAATATAACTTATCGTTAATATGTCAAATTGAACATTCTCTTCAAAAACATCTTAAAACTAATCAATAATATCAAATATCTCAAACTCATCATTTTCAATAGGGACATCTTCATTTTCATGAACTTGACTTTCTTTTTGGATATCACTTTGCTTTTCTATTGAATCTTTTATGTTTACAAGTTATCAAAAATGATTGTTTACAAACAACGATTTTAGTGGTGGTTAAGGCTTCTTTGACATTTTATAACATGTGATGCACTAAAATCTTCTTTCTTTAATCTATATTTTTATATTTAAAATAAATCTTATAAAAAAAAATGATTAAAAATAAAAATAAAAAATAAAATAAACATAAAAAAATTCAAATAAATTAAAAAAAAAAAATTACAAAACAAAATTAGAAAAAATAAATAAAAACACAACCAAAAATATAAAAAAATAAAAACACACACAAAATTAAAAAATAAAATAAAATAAATAACAGATAAAATAAATTTAAAATAAAAATGAGCAATATCTTAAAAAACAAAAAAATACAAATATGGATTGACGAGGTCGGCAAATCACTCCTCCCTTATTACCCATTTCCTTCCCCATTCCTCTTTCCACTCTCCTCCCCATCTCCCATTCCCTCCCTTGTTGGTTTGTCCTTCCCTCTAATTTCCTCACTCCACTTCCTAATCGGTAGGTTATCCCTTGTTAGCCTACCCTTCCCTCCAACTCCAATGCTTTGATCCTCCATCACCCAACCTTACCTCCAACATAATGCTTCTCCTATCCCTTTCCTTCCTCCAATGCTCACACTCCACCCCTTCAACAATGGATTAGTAAGCCTACCAAGCATAAACAATAGAGGGTGGGGTGGAGCACAAGTGTTGGAGGGAAGGGAAAGCTAACAGTGGAGGGGAGGGAATGGGAGGGGAGGGAATGGGAGGATTAGGAGAGGAATATCCCTCCCCCCAACACACATACACACAAATGTTTTTTCTTTTTTATTTGTTTATTTTTAAATTGTTGTTTGTTTGTTTTTTATTTATTATTTTTTTAATTGTGTGTTTTGTATTAATTTTTTTTTAACTTTTGTTTTGTTCATTATTGTATTATATTATTGTATTATATTTTATGTTCAGTATTGTATTATATTTTAAAAAAATTATTTCTCTTGTGAACTTTTTACACAATGTGAAGCGTGAAGACCTTTACAAGGCCTTAATACAATATATTATGTAGGGTTTCTTAGTTGTGATTTTAACCATTGATAATTGATGTGGTTATTTGTTATGAATTACAAAATTTAGGCCTTAATACAATATATTATGTAGGGTTTCTTAGTTGTGATTTTAACCATTGATAATTGATGTGGTTATTTGTTATGAATTACAAAATTTATAAAGTTCAATAAAGAAAATGAAAAAGTTAAAGAATATCAAGAGGTTTTTTTGCACAAAAAATAGTTGTAAAAAGGGAGTCAAGTGAACTTAGTTATAAATCCAAAAGCCTTTTAACATTTGAAATGTTGGGCATATATGTAGATTTAGTTGGTGCACTCATTGATAATAGCGATGAATATAGGTCATTTACATCTTCATCTAATTATTCGTCTAAATAGAATGTAGATTATGATGGTGTCTCAAAATCCAATATGAATGAATTTCAGTAATTGTATCAAACATTTTATGTAGTTTTTACTAATATGATATTTATATGGTAACTCTATAGGAGTGTTTGAAATTACACATAAACTTCCATGAAGTTATGAATCATGTCTATGTTTATAAATTTATGTGATTTGATTATAAATAATATAACAATATTTCTTAGCTTATATGATTTGAATATGGATAATGTGACAATATTTTTTTGAAAAAGTTTGTATTTAATCATTGTGATTTGTATTATTTTTTATTAACAAGTAAATAAAATATTTGAAAGTAATGTTCAATTTGTAAAGTATAGGGTGATATCGTCATGCCATTATTTATTATTTGGTGCTTAGAATGATAAATTAACCCATAAAGGAGTGGACACTTTTTATGTTTTTTCTTGCAAAAGTAATAGTTTTTTAGGCCATGGTTTAAAAAATGTTGAGATTGTAAGCGCCCATCCCCACCCTCCACCAAAAAAAATAAAAATAAAAATAAATGGGGTGCTATTGGTAGCATTACTTTTCAAATCGAGGGTTGATTTTGGTGTTTTTGTCATTAAAATATGGGGTTTTAGGGCTAGATTTTTCATTTTGAGGTCATAGTTCTCGTAAAGTTGGTAACTATGTTTCCATAACCTTGGAAATAAAATGTTGTTTGATGGTGAATATCTTCCCCGTAGAACAATCCTTTCTGATTATATGTGTGCTCCTTACTACTTCCTCAATACATTTCTATAAATCTCCCAAGTGATGCAATGCAATACTACCTCAATATCCCATGTTGTTATGGGATTGAGTTGTCATTCACATGGAGGAAGTAGAACAATTTTTCCATAGCAATATATCATTTTTGGGATGCAAGTTTGTGAATGAGTGATTATTGTTCAACCTATCCTAGTAGACTCATTGTCAATATCCGGAGATGGTATAGACATATATGAATAGCAACTTTCACTGAATGAATATGCATAAAAATGGTTTGTTGGATGTATAAATGAGTAGTGAAGGTCAACATAAGGAGGTATTGTGGTGGATGTTTGTGACGCATGCACATTAGTAGTTCATCTGGAATCAAACCAATAAGGGGATTTTTTTTTCCAAGATCTTGAAGTGGGTGGGGTTTGATATATGGGAAAGATTTCTTATCTACTAAATCTTTTAATGTCTCGTTGTCAATGGCATTGATATAGATGTGGAATTTTTTCTTGATTTTTTAACTATTGGATTCGTAGGAAAATTTTCGATTTGACTTGAGTTTTGAAAGGATGAAATATGGGTCTCTGTTTAGGTCTATGATATGCACATTTTCATTCTTACCTTGCTATGTAGTAATTTAGTTTTGTACTTTGTATTTTTTCAAGGTTGCAACCTGAGGGTTTTGGATGTTAATATCAATGTTGTCATCATTAATCTGGATTATGCTGAGAATGAAATGAGATACAAACAAAAATATAGCAAAGAACACATAAATATAATGAAATTGAACTTGTATTAATGAATAAGATAGAGAAACATTGTAGAACACAAACTGTATAGAATGGTGGTAATTTATCTCTTAAGAGAAAGAGATGTCGGCTACACTCATTCGCAAATAAGCATTACACCACATTCCATTGCATGCTCAAAGGACCTCATTCACCTTGATTATATATGAGAGAGTGTTTGGAGAATAATTCTCATCATGCATGTGGGATAAATTGGTCTAAGCTTACAAAATGCCATAGGCATGTAAAACACTAGGACTTCCCGGGAGGTCACCGATCCTAGTGCTACTCTAGCCCAAGTGTGCTTAACTACAAAATTCTAATGGGAACTGATGCATTAATGTTATAGGCATTACAATACATTACAAATAGAGATGAAATTACATTGCATTCCCCATCAAAAGGGTGAATATCATGGTTTATCAAACCACTGGCTCAAAAACGTTGATTCAGTGGAAAAGGTGGATGGCCACTAAGATCCACTTGGATTACCCCTTAGGAAGTAATGGTCCCCATTGCGTCAAGTTCCCTTGGGAGATGGGGTAAATTTTATTGAATTTGAACCTTGGTGAGCCGCTTTCCTTGCTTAAGCAGTTTTTTTGCTTATACTTGGCTTGTGGAAGGATGTTATGAACCTATTGGTGCAAGTGCAGGATCCATTCAACAGATCTGGTTGCATGATCTGCCTTGGTCTGAGTGTGGGAGGAATTTGTTGGTGACGATGTAGCAAGAAGAGATATACTAAACATACATAAGACTCTCATTCTCTAGAAGGGAGTATCTATATATTAGACCATTGGGTAAGAGAGCACCAAGCACCAATTCAAAGGAATGCAGGATGTGGTAGTGCAGAGGCACCCCTGTAGGTGAAACAAAAATATCGTCATGCTCCTCTACAATCTTGTCGACCTACTTCTACTGGATAGAAATATCTTGGGTAGAGGATGTAGTAGCTGCAATGACCTTTTGTTCACCTTTGGACTGGATTGTGAAGAGGGGAAACTTTGTGGTCCGAGAGATTACTTTGTGGCACTTTTTTGCTGATATCAATCAAGTGGCAGTAGTTGGAGCTATCTCTGGTACCCTATAAAGATGACCTCCCATAGTAACAATGACATTACGGGGCCAAGACTCATATATATCCTGATGTTTCCACATATATGTTTATCCTAAAGAATATCACAAAATTCGAGTGGGGAAACATCACAAAATACCTCATCCTTGAAGGGATTGTTGTCATAGGACATGCGACACTGTTGACTGACATAGATATCTTATCCCCAGCTGAACCATCTGATGGTATATGGTTGTGGGTGTGGCATTGACTGAGATCAAGTTCTTTTGATTCTCGTTGTCAACAATGAAATGGAGTGGGGTCCCCTTTACCCACTTCTGTGAGTGGAAGATGTGCTCCCCCTCCTTAGGCTCCTCTGGTTCTTATGGTTGTATTGTTGTGGGTTATGCATCAATGATTTGTTTCCCTTTATTGTGCAACGAATCACATTCCAAGTCATATTCTGTGTAATACCCTAGGTCGATCCCCAGTTGTAAATGTAAATATTTTTTATAGGTTGGTGAGCCAGGTTATTATAGGCCAAAGGCCAATGAGACTATTATTGTAATATGTAAACACTCATATCATTAATAAAGTACATAATTGTTGCAGACCAACCCACAAATGAGTATGGGGGGATAAACTCCACTAGAAAGGGAAAGGGGGCTAAGAGTCTAGGAAAGGGGCTAAACTAAGGGGGGCTTAATCCCAATGGAATTTTATATTAATATTCCTTAAAGATAAAGTTATGGATATAAATATATCCTAAGATTCTAAAGTAGCGACAAGGGAGTCCCTCGGTTTCCATGTGTATTAAAGGACACATGCATATATATTTAAGGATATAGTGTAATTCCCATCTTTTGGCTATCATTCGTTCATCACTCTTACCTTTCACTCCTCCATGCTACCATCAGTACTGGTACTTGGTATTGTTGCAGGTTGAAGAGGAGGGTTGTCAGGCCCATATGTTGAAGAGGCAGGTTGTCAGGCCCGTATATTGAAGAAGCGGGTTGTCAGGATCATGAGTAGTTTTCTCTTGGTGAGAAAATACTTGAAATTGTTCCTTGGTGCGTTGGCCAATAGCTACAGGGCTTTGACACTTTATGTCCAACCTATTGTTGAAGCCATGGAAGGGAAGTGGGGCAGCCAAGGTATTGTTGAGCAGAGAATGGGGCACTTTTTGGAGTGGTGCAGGCATGTGGGGAATGAGAGACTATAGGCTAGTTGCAGCAGTTGGGCACTTGGACTGAGCAATTCTACAAATTATCATACCTTAGACTGGATTAGGACTCCCTTTTCCCTCATATAGTTTAGCCCCATCTCGGGGGTGACCCACTACTAAGATTATGAGTAGTGTGGTCTATGGTTGGGAGTAACATGGAAGGTCTGCATATAGTTGGTGTTTATTTCATGAGATAAGTGTCTTTCATGAGCTTATTTTATTTATTGTGTGTATAATTATCGGTTTTTTGTTATGGAACCTCTGTGATATTTGTGTTTATAAATTATTATTGTTATTCCACTTAACTATGTTCCTATGTAGAACATAATAGTAAAATTAATGGTATTAGAACTTATAATTTGGATGTGGCATTGGCCAGCAGGGAGATGGGGATGCTACAAAGTGGTATCATAAAAAATTTGTTGATTTGTTGGTAATGGGGACATTACAAAGTGGTATCAGAGCTCTAGTTTTCAACACTGAGCGAACATGGACCCAATTAATAAAGCGTCGGGTGAAAAATTTCCAAAATGTAGTTGCAGAGGGTGTATGCAATTCATTTCTTGAAGTTATAGTAGTGAATTTGAGAGGGATTTCACAAGAAGGTTGGGGAAATTTAACAAGAGAATGGAAATTTCCAAATTTTATTGGTAGAACGAACAAATTTGGGTTTGTAGATGGCTGAATTTTGAGTTACGGTGTTTCCGTGGTGAAATCGGGAGCTGTTGGGTGAAATTGGCAAAAGCCCAAATTTATGTTGTTAAATTCACGGGGAATTTGGGAAATTTGGTCCAGGGATGAGATATTCCTAATTTATAATCTTTTTCTAAACAAATTCAGACCTATAATTGGTTAAATTTGAAGGTATAGTAAAGCCATGGAAAACTAGGTGAAAATTGTTTAAATATATTTCCAATTAGTCGGTGAATTGAAGATAATTTGTTCTAGGAATATCAACCAGTGGTGCGCGCAATCAATTGATCACTGCAATGGTTGAATTGGTGTTTATCAAGATGAATTGGTAAAATTTTTGGAAGTTGGAACGCACCATAGTGAAATTAGGTGAAGTTGGGCAAAACCCCTAATTTCCACAGAGGAATTCATGAGGAATTTGATGCACATGAATCAAATTACAAGTACAAGGGTCGAATCCATGTGAAAAAGACCGAAATTAGTTCCATTGATATTGTTCATAGATCTCTAATGGAGGCCCAAAAATAATTTTCAAAATTAAGTGGAATTGGGCATTTTTGGGTATTTTGGAAAAAATTGAAATTAGGTGAAATTAGAAAAATTTCGGTATTTTTTCGTATGTTGATGTCAGCATGACGTGGGGGCCACGTGTCAGCTAACATGGTAGAAGGTTGACATGTACTTCCACAATGGGAGATACATGGTGTAAATGGGTGGTGTTAACTCCCAAAATAGCACCGTCATTTTGGTCGGGTTTTATGGTGGATAGCATGGCTATTGATAGTTTCCGCAATTCATTGTTGAGTCTTTTTAGCTGCAAAACTTAAGTTTTGGTTTTGACCCATAAAGTCTTCTTTTTCAAAATTGTCAATTTTTACTTTCCACAGCTAACATGTTTTCAAAAATTCATTGTGCGTTGTGGAAAGTGCCCACTTTCAACAGCTAAGGAGATCGTTTCATCAGTTGGCGCGCTGTTGAAAGTGTCAAATCTTAAAAGGTTTTTAAAATCAGTTCTCGGGTGGCGTGTTGTCAAAGGTACATGCTTTCAACAGCTAAGGAGGGTCTTCTACAAAGTGGCGCGTTGTTGAAAGTACTTACTTTCAGCAGCTAACAGGGGCTTACAAAGAGGTGCGCTGAGGAAAGTCAAGATTATCAACAACTAACAGAGGTTGTACTCCCAGGTTGGCAACATCAAATCAAATCTTTGGTTCCATATCAGACATTGTTCACAAAGGATCGTTTAGGGTTTTGAATTGCAAATGGAAAAAATGATACTTACACTTGCAGGGCACTTTTCAATCCCTTCCTGAGCTCCAAATTAAGATCTGACAACACCATTGGAAAGCTGAGATTCTCTAGATGTCGATCGACTATTTATACATGAAAAAACGGGTTTTCTATGACCGAGAAATTCGATTTTGAAAATCTGCCCGCTTTCAACAGCGCAAATCGACATTTTATGACCCGTTAGCTGTTGAAAGTTGTGCCTTTCAACAACTAAGGAGCAGATTTTCGGGTAAGTTAGCTGTTGAAAGCCTGTCATGGCCGGAATAGCCAAATTTTCGCCCAGATCAGGATTTTTTGGGTTAGAATGGTTTGAAAAGGTTTCAAATAGATAGGTGGTGAATTATCAAGTCAAAATCTGAAGGCCATTCTTGGGGATGAAAGTCAAAAGGGAATTTTTTGACTAG
>SNQJ01S0075023.1:12238-30854 GCA_010110895.2 Picea sitchensis
AAGGGTTCGATTCTGGATACAGTAATGCTCTTTGTACTTAGACTTTTCATTTGCTAATACAAATCACAGGTTTCTTTCCATTTTGGTGGCAGTTTTCCATATTTCTTCTTCATTGTTATATTGTTGTCAAACCTTGAATAGCTGTTATCCTATTGTTTGGTTCATGACATTATAATCAGTTTCTTTAGTTGTTTATTAGACCCTACTTTGCACTGGTTTATGAGCAATCTTTTCTTCATCCACTGAAAGCTATCTTACTGTTTAACCAATCTTGGAGAGCACTGTCTATTTGTTTATCATTTTGATGTTTGAATGCCATAAGTTGAATTGAGTTATCCCATTGATCCACCTTTACAAATACAAAAACATTTATTTCTTAAGTTACCAAGCACCTTTGGTCTGCAACCACAAAGGGTTTCTTGGAGTGATAACAGGTGGCAGGTGGTGGTTGAAAATGGAGCCACGGTGGCAGGCACCTACTTTCCTGGGAAATCTTGCCACAAGACTCGTGGAACATTGATGCGAGGATTCCTCGTGGTTTTTTAAAACCATCGTCGGGGGGGGTCCCTGGTGGTTTTGGAAACCAATAGCAGAAGGTTCGAACTACATATTGACATTGACATGCCACCGGGTAGGAAACTGCCATTTTCCACTTCGGGGGGAGGGGGGGATTCCCTCTTGTTAATATCTGGTAGGTCAAGGGGGGTGTGATGCAATTATGGTCATTGATCATCATCGATCCTCCACCGTTACATCCTAATGGAATGAAATTTCATGCACCAAGGTAAATGGGTGTAGGATGGGGCCCTTCCATCCTCACAACCCAATACAAAGGTGCCACGTGGAACCCACTATGCAAGTGCATGCCCATGTTGGCCTTAAGATTTTGAATGGGTGCAATAATCCCAAGCCATCAAATTTGGAGAAAGACAGGTCTCGACCATTGATCTAAGTGGGAAAATTCATTTGGACCTTGGGCGTCGAGATTTTTTTTTATCACGGTTTCTAGGAACTCTGAGATCCTGAGATTCCTAGATGACGTTAGATGCATCAATCAACGAATACGAAGCAGACAAATGTCATTATCTAGTGAGGTTGGATCTTAGGAGAATGTGAAGCTCAGGGTTGAGTGTGAAAATTCTCGAGGTCTGGGGGCCAGGTGGACTCGAATTCCATGATAACATCCCCATTAGCATAAGGAAGCTAAAATTATCGAAAATTAATGAAAATTATTGGAAAGTTTCAGTGTTTTCCAGGTTATGTTTTTGCAGGGAATTTTTTAGGCCCTAAACAATTTTTTTCTCTAATTGAAAACAGTGCACTCAAGACATAATTTTCGCAACTCAAATTAAATATCTATGTGATATCTTTCTAACGGTGTATCCCATTCATCAAACAGAGTTAGGAAGATTGATTTATAGTCTATACAATGGAGAGTAAATTTTAAGCCCCAGTTAACTTCTGAAGGTCATAACTTCCTACTCAGGAATTGGATTGAGGCACATGAGAAGTCTATGGAAATATATTGAGAAATAGAACACATTCATGGAGATAAATTAGAATTATAGGAACATAAAATGCACAGGGGGGGTAGAAGGTACCTATAGCATTCAAGGCCAAAAGTACTAATTGGCCTGAAACTTCAGTAGGATGTATTTAACAACCTATAACTCAAATGAAGATAAAAATTGGCCAAAATGTCCAACATATGGGCATGAAGGAACCCAATTGATCTCTTTTCAAATTGCCAAAGGATCAAGTGTAAGGATGCTTAAGCACATTTTAGAGTTGCACATGGTTAAAATGTGATCAAAAAGAGTTTTTGGGTGATAATCAAATGACTATAACTCTCTGCTCAAAACTCAGAATTGAGCAAGAAAGTAGACATTGGAAAGGTATTGGAGTGAGGAGTCCATGTAATCATCCAAAATTGTGAGATAATAAATAGAATTCACAGGAATTCAGAAAGAATATTTATGTTGACCATAAAGGGGAAAACTTGTGCATATGTTACCAGAATTATTTGCTTGCTTTAACCAAAATTTTTAGAATTGTTATCTTATATAATACAAGTGTTGCAAGCAGAGATTAAGGTTGATGATAAATTGTAGCAAATTTTCTTTATAAAATTGGTATCTTCAGGTATGAGGAACAAGACATGATTAGTTCTTCAAAATGGGGAATGAATGCTTGAGGAAGCTACCAACTGAAGATGAATTTACTCAGTGAGGAATATAAGGGACTTTCAACAGAACTATGTTTGGAAAAATAATTCCAAATGGAAATTATGCATATTAGATGGGGATGTTGGGTTGGAAAACCATATGCAATACATGATAACTCATATATCATAGGTTCATATGGTGATGAAAAGAATGGGAATATGGACATATGATTTTATAGAATATGAGAGAGTCTGGAACTAGTATCAAGAATGAGCAAAGGAAATTGAAGAACTGAATGTTATGTCAAGAATAACTCACAAGATGATCAAAGGTAAAGACTGAAGAATGTTAGGGTATGAGTATGGGTGCAACCATAAAGTCTTTGGAAGCCACTACAGGAAATCCACGCATGTTAATAAAAGTGCTCAATGGAATCTAGGCATAAGAGTAGATCATATAGTGAATGAAATAGTGGAAGTCCATTCACTCCCAAAGAAGCCAATGTACAGATAAGGTAGGAAATTAAGGGAAGAACATTTCAAAAAGAGTTGATATGTCAAGATGTCGGTATTTTAATAAAGGAAGGCAAAGTATATGCTTGGAGATAAGGATGGAATCTCCAAGGAATAGTCACATAGTTTGGGGGTAGTACTTCCATCATGGTTATCCTAGTAGTGCATCAGAAGCATGATCTGAGATATTTTTATCGAGTGACTTATAAAGAATTGCATTAAATGAGAATACATTAAAGTGCACCATTAAAGAAGGAAAATATCAATAATGAAGAGACATAAGCATCAAATCTAAACACAAAAACTTGATAACAAAGTTCGTCCCTAGTGGACTACGTCTCCGGGTCCTTCTCTCAAATGGGTCATTTTGAAATCAAGCTGCAGAAATAATGCTAAGATCAGAAAACAGACAACACCACTTAATTTTTGGTGTCAAATTACCCAAAAATGACTGTCTCCACGCCTCGATCTGACTCTGGCACTCCCAGACCCAAGAAGAAATTTGTCTCGATTTCCATGCATCTTTGCAACCTGCAAATAATGATTGTGTTGCATTGAAATGCATGCCGACGTCGTACCACATGCACGAATTCTCCCCAGGGCTTGGTGGACTCAACACTTAAGTAAATTCCATGGGAGGTAATAACAATATAGGTCGTTGGCTTGTTGGTTTGGGCATGAATATAAAGGCGTAGTATGGGGAGGAGGTCCCAGGGTCAAACCCACGGGCCTCCCCCTTTTGGTTTGATTTGTTATAATATATATAAATATAACCAAAATTTGCTCCACCAATTTTGACGGTGGATCTATCCATGTCACTAATGATTAGAATGAGGCCAGATTTGGCGTGGTCCGCCAGATTTGGTGGACCCACCAATCCTTGGTTTTTTTCAAAAAGTGGATACGAGTTGTCCTTGTGCTTTTGCTGCCTCCCACATGGAAACCCTTGATTGGGCCACATAGAGACCTCTCATTCGGCCACACCATCCTATGCCATGTCAGTGCCACATCATCATGCCACATCACTGTACAGACTGCCACATGGCACAATCCTATTGGTCCACAGATTAGTCTGAAAGTACCAAAATTGGGTGACACATGGCAGTCTCTGGTGCTGACATCATAATGACACATGTCACCTTCTTCTCCTTCCACGTGTGTTTACATCATCCATACGGATGTTGACTCATCCCCTACTAACTCGGCTAGGTTGACCAAAATTTGACCGCGAATATCTTTCAATCCCTAACTCTGTTTGACAAGCTATTTGAACCATTAGAAATATTGTGACGCGTTCTTCACGACAATGTCATTTTCACTAAGTTTTGGTAACTTTGAATTTTTTCCTTTTCTTTATCTCTTGAGGCCATTTAGAGCGTCCTGAATTGCCTCTGCGAGTTCTAAGTTGTTCTTAGCCTTCTCTGGATCCTTTTTGGATCACGCCTTCCCACTGAGAGATTTTTGGACCACCAAAAGATTTCAACAATCAACATGTAAGTGAGGGAAGAGTCCCCTCACTTTGTCCTTCTCAATCCACTTTTCCTTGCTTGGATGTGTTCCTTTTAAGCCTACTAGAAGATAATAAACATCACCCTTGTGTGAAGTCCTTGTCCTTCTGTCCAGGATGATATCTTCCTATAACTCATCCAAGTACTCAGGTGCAAATTCATCAACTGAAGGTATTGAAACTTCCTCATCCTGATCCATGATCATGGGAGGCTAAAAAAGTTTCAAGTTCTCTACGTTTGCAACTAAGTAAATCTGCATGTAAGGTAGAAGATCCAAACGAAAATCATTGGTACCACTTTTCTCCAAGATAGTGAAGGGTCCATAACGAATGGGCTTGATTTTCTTGCCTTCACCCTTCAATCTCTCCTTGTTGATGTGAATCCATACTCAGTCTCCAACCTGGAACTGATTATCAACCTTGTGCTTGTCGTGACGAGATTTATACTGTGCTTGAATTTTCTCCAATTGTTCCTTGACTGCCTGGTGTCCATGTTGGATCCTATGGATGAACTTGCGGGCTCTATCCTCTGTTCATTTTTCATTCACATCGACATCTCTCCCATACATCAAGTCCAAAGGAGCCTTAGGTAGGTACCTAAAACATGTCTCAAAAGGTGAACTCTGAGTGGAGGAATGTAAATCTCAGTTGTAAGCATGTTGTACATAGGGTATATGTTCATCCCATAACTTGGGATGCTTGCTGCAGTAGCCTCGAAGAAAAAGTACCACTGTGTTGTTTACCACCTCTGTCTATCTATTGGTCTGTGGATGGAAAGCAGTGCTCCTCTTCAATTTGGTGTCCATCATTCTCCACAAGTTAATCCAAAATTCCCCAAGGAATCAAGTATCTTGATCCGAGATAATGGATGTGGGTAACCCAAAGGAACCCAAACATAATGAAAGAATAGATTAGAAGTATGTTGAACAATGATATTCTTTTTACATGGAATCAAGATACACATATTACTGAACCTATCCACTAAAACATACAAATAGTCAAGACCCCCTTTGGTCATTGGTAAACCCCCTACAAAATCCATGGAGATACTTTCCCATGGATGGGATGGAATAGGAAGTGGTGAGTATAGCCCCATTTTCTATTAGTGGGCTTACAAGTAGAACACATAACACACCCCTTTACATATTTAGTTACAATTTCTTTCATTTGAGCCCAGTAACAAAACCTATGCAAATGAGCCATAGTTTTTCCTACCCTAAAATGCACAGACATAAGAGAAGTGTGAGCTTATCGTATTACATGGACTTGTTCACTTGTAGGAATACATATCTTTCCAAGATGGTAGAGTATTTTTCCCTGGATACAATAGTTCTCTACCTGTGCACCATGGGTTATCTTCTCATATACTTCTTTAAAATATTCATCGATGGCATATTTTTCTACATAGATATCATGATATAAATAAGTATTCTTTAAAATAATAGAAGCAACAATAGGAGGTCTAGAAAGAATATTGACTACCTTGTTACTTGTACCCTTTTTGTACTTGATTACCAACTGAAGTTTTTGTAGCAAACCCATCCATTTGTAGTGTCGATATTGTTGCAGTTTGGTCTGTGCTTGAAGATACTGTAAGGGTTGGTGATTTGAATGTATGATTGTTTCCTTCCCTAACAAGTAGTGCTTCCATTTCTTTACACTTTGAACTAATGCATACAACTCTTTATCATATGTAGGATAGTGAACAACAACTTGGTTAAAAGTTTCAGAGTGATAACATATAGGCTTACGATATTGCATCAATACTACACCCATGGCGTATCTGCTCGCATCTGTCTCGATCTCAAAAGGTTGTTGAATATTCGACAATGCTAATACTGGTGTGGTACTGATCTTCTCCTTCAAAGTGTCAAAATATTTTTTTTTCTTTCCTTCCCACTGAAAAGTGTTCTTCACACTGGTTAAGGCATGCAAAGGAGATTCTATAAAGGAGAAGTTTGAAATGAACCTCCTCCAATACTGGACTGCACCTAAGAATCTTCAGACCTCAGTTACACTTTTTGGCTAAGGCCAATTTACAATTACATCAATTTTGGAAGGATCAATTTTTAATTGTCCTCCTCCTACAATATGACCTAAGTACACAAGTGCAGTCTTCCCAAATTCACATTTAGACAATTTTACATACAATGTTTCCCTTTGCAAAGTATCCAATACTTGCCTTACATGCCTCACATGTTCATCCCAAGTCCTGCTAAAAATAATAATGTCGTCTAAATACACAATCACAAAGTCATCTAAGAAAGGCCTGAATACATCATTCATCACACGCATGAAATTTGTCGGAGCATTACAAATCCCAAACAACATAACTAACCACTCAAACAATTCATGTTTGGTTTTAAAGGTAGTTTTCCATGCATCTTGTTCTGCGACCCTGATTTGATGGTATCCACTGCGCAAATCCAACTTAGAGAAATAAACAACATTCTTCAACTGATCAAGTAAATCATCTATACGAGGAAGAGGGTATCAATTTATCTCCGTGATTTTATTTAAGGCCCGGTAATCGACACACATTCTCCATGTGCCATCTTTCTTTGGAACCATCACAATTGGAGAACCAAAAGGAGATGAATTGGGCCTGATGACCCCTTGATCCAATAAGCCATGTACCTGATTCTTGATCTATGTCATCTCCACAATTGACATCTTGTATATGCCCACATTAGAAAGAGGAGAATCCTGCTGAAGATGTATCTCATGTTGGATTTCCCTCTTAGGAGGTAACCCATTTGGTTCCTGAAAAATATCATCATACTTATAAACAATATCAATTAATTCCTTTTTATGAGAAGGATCACATCGTTGTAAAGCATTGGACGTCCCATCATATTTATCTCTTACGACCGTGAGTACATATCTCTTGTTAGTGTTTATGAGTATTTTCATTTTCCCTGCACTAACAAGTGTTGTATTTACCCTCATGTCGTGAGCTCTAACAATATATTCCAATCCCCCCTTAGTAAGGTGGTATTTATTCTCATGAGGAAAGAAGACTACTTTTCTATCATAAAGATAAGGACTTCCCAAAACTATGCCACATATAACAAGTGGTACAACATCCAAATCCACTTCATCAATCAACTTTGAAGCAATAGAAAATCTGACCCTACATTGTTTGGTGACATTAAGTTTTTCTTTATCACATACCCAACCAAGAGAATAAGTCTTCGGATGTGGTTTCATTTCAAGATCCATCTTCTTGACAAGTACTTCAGATATTAAGTTTACTTGGGAACCCAGATCAAATAATGTATCTATCTTAGTGTGTTTAGATACAACTCTTATGTGAAATAATTCATTCCTCTTTCGTTCATCATCATGAGATTCATTATTGGAACTTGAACTAGAATGAAGGGAATATTTACCTTGTACTCCAACCACTGTGATCTTTCCTTCATCTCCTAAATTAGAACCAAGATCTTGTTGCACTGTAGAAATGGTTTTTGTCTTCCCCTTTCCACCAAATTGTTTCGGTTTCTTATCTGGATGCAGTTTCCAACAATGTTCATCATCGTGACCGCCTTTCTTGCAATGAATGCAATATGGATTTCCTCCTTCTCTCGTCACTGTGGAGGTCTTCTTGTCCTTCCTTTTAAACTTATTGAAATATTTATGTGGGATATTGGAAGGTTACTTCGTGGGATCTTCTTGAACATGCTTCCCCTTGTTCTTAAGGTGAGTGGTTTGCACATAAACTTCGTCAAGACTAGTGGGTTTAAACAAGAGAAAAGTATGACGAATATAACTATGAAGTGAGCCAATATACTTCATTAAAGTTTCATAAGAATCCAAAGGAATGTTTAATGCATAATCTTTCTTCCTAAATTCTTTTGTGAAACTTTGTACAGTTTGACCTTTACTTTGCCTTAAAGATTTCCATTCCATCATTGCTTTATGTAAATACCCTAATGGATAAAATTGCTTCCTTATCATTGATTTAAATTATGAACATGAGGAAAGATGCTTACCACACTTACTTCTATCCTAAAGCTTGCTCTCCCACCATACGAGAGCGATGCCTTCAAACCGAAGAGAATCCAATTTCACTTTAACTTACTCTTCATCAATATGTTGAACACGACAATATACTTCAACCTGTCGGATCTAATTATCTAGATTTTCAGAATTAGCATCTCCATTAAACATAGGTAAAGAAAATTTTAGATCAAGATTTAATAATGGTTTCTTAAAAGAGGCTTTATGGCTAGAATGATGAGAATGATGAGAACGCTCAGAGGATGAAGAACTAGAACTTGAAGGTGAAGATCGAGGCTCAGGAGGATCTCCTCCATCCCCTTGGTTTACCGAAGCATAATCATCAACATGTGCTTCATTTTTCTTCCCTTTCTTCTTCATCCTCTTCTCATAATCTCCATACATTCGTTCGACCATTTCTGACATGCAATAAAATACCATGTGAAAGTTTTTCTCCTGTTCATCACGCTTGTCTTCTTCTACCATTTTCTTCCTTCGGGATGCACAACCAACTTCAGGATTGAAAGTCTTAAGATTTCCTTCACCCTTATTATGTTTGTATCTAGTAAGCATTCACACTCAACAATTCAATTCAAAGACGACTGCTCTGATACCAACATGATCCATGATCTTTTCATCGAGTGACTTATAAAGAATTGCATTAAATGATCATAAATTAAAGTGTACCATTAAAGAAGGAAAAGCTCAATAATGAAGAGACATAAGCATCAAATATGAACACAAAAACTTGATAACAGAGTTTGTCCCTGGTGGACTACGTCTCCGGGTCCTGCTCTCAAATGGGTACGCTTTTTCCTTAACTCGGCAAAAGAATTTGGAAAAATACATAAGTATACCTCATTCCAAAATTAAGCTGCAAAAATAATGGTCATATCATAAAACAGAAAGCACCATTGAATTCGTGGCGTCGAATTACCCAAAAATGACTGTCTCCACGCCTCGATCTGACTCTGGCACTCCCAGGCCCAAGAAGAAATTTGTCTCGGTTTTCATGCCCCTCTGCAACCAACAATTAATGATTGTGATGCATTGAAATGTGTTCCCACACCGTACCACATGCGCACCTCCTCCCCAAGGCTTGGTAGACTCAACATTTAATCAAATTCTATGGGGGGTAATAAGAATATAGGTCGTTGGCATGTTGGTTTGCGCATGAATGTAAAGGCATAGTATGGGGAGGAGGTCACAGGGTCAAACCCACGGGCCTCCCCCTTTTGGTTTGATTTGTTATAATATATATAAATATAACTAAAAGTTTCTCTGCCAATTTATGTGGTGGCTCTATCCATTTCACTAACGATTAGAATGAGGTCAGATTTGGCGTGGTCCGCCAGATTTGGCGGACCCACCAATCCTTGTTTTTTTTCAAAATTTGGATACAGGTTGTCCTTGTGATTTTTCCGCCTGCCACGTGGTAGCCCCTGATTGGGTCACGTGGCGGCCTCCCATTCGACCATGCCATCCTCTGCCATGTTAGCTCCATGTCCCTGTTCCACATCATCATGCCACATCACCATACGGACTATGCGGAATGCCATGTGGCACAATCCTATTAGTCCACTGATCAATCTGAAAGTGACAAAACTGGGTGACATGTGGCAGCCTCTAGTGCTGCCACGCCACCATGCTAACACATGTCACCTTCCTCTCCTTCCACGTGTATTGTATGGATGTTGAAATAATCCGTACAAATGCTGACATCAACAGTACAAATGTTGACTCATCCCCTGTTGACTGGGCTAGGTTGACCAAACTTTGACCGCAAATATCTTTCAATCCATAACTCTGTTTGAGGACCCGTTTGCACCGTTAGAAATCTTGCGATAATGTCATTTTCACTGAGTTTTGGGAACTTTGAATTTTTTCCCTTTCTCTGTCTGTTGAGTCCATTCTGAGCGTCTTGAGTTTCCTCTGTGAGTTTTGAGTTGTTCTTAGCCCTCTCTAGATCCTTTTTGGATCAAAGCATGGTATGAATGTCACCACTTCAAGGGTGAAGAAATGAAGGTGCATATAAGTAAAGAGTGCCAAAAAATGCATAAATCAATATACTGTGTGCAGATTGGGTCTCGAATTATGCAATCAAACTCCTATTAGAGGAATTACACAAATCTAAGTGCATTGGAGATTGGATGAAGTTCAGGAGTAATTTAAGATAGTGGAAAGAGGCCTTTAGATGGATACCAAGTTATACAAAGTCTTCTGCAACATTCAAGGAACTATGACAACAATGAAAAAAGAATGTTGAGTACATTCCAAAGGGGTGAGTGCATTTCTAAGGTACATTGGGATGTCAATCCAAAAGGATTCAAGCATGGGGATGATTTTATTTTATTTTCTTCTGAAAAGAAGCCAATAAGGAACCATGAAGAAGAAAAATCATTTTATGCTTGGTATAGAATGTAAAAGAAATAAAATCTGAGGAGAACCCATCTCAATTGGAAAAAGAGAAATTTGGGTACCATTGCAACATGTTGGAGAATTGACTATGTAGGTCATGTTTGAGGCTGGGTGGCTAATAAAAGAGAAGATAATGGTGCAAGAAACTACAAGGGATAATATGTTAAATCAAGGAGATGTTGAACCAATTTGGTCCAGAAGAGTAAATAGAAGATGAAGATATAAAGTCAATATGAGAGCATGGTTGGAAATGTAATTTGGTCATGCATGTGTTTGGTCAGATGGATCCAGGAAATAAATAAGGATGAAGTTAATATCAACATATTATATGGCTGAAAATGTAAAACCGATCAAGAGTGGTTTAGATTGAAAAGTGCTTAGTAAGAGAACAAAATGATACATGAATCCAAGAAGAATTGAGGTCTTCTAGGAGCAACAAAGAAAAGTGGTAGAGGAAGAAAGTGGTTGTTGCAATTATTGTAGCAACAATTATGTTATGGCTTGTTGGAGAGCCATACACAGTACATGAAAATGGAATGCATATGCATTCATGAGCATGCTAGTGATGCAGTATTCGTGCATATAGATATGTTGTAATAAATGTAGATTTGTTAATATATGTATAGCATGATGATGACTAGGAGTAATCTATTGTTATATATATATGATTATGAAGTTGTTAATGATGGTTGTTGTGCCAGGAAACATGTAATTATTGCATGGCTGCAAGTGTTGCTAATAATGCTCCTGCATATAGAAGGAAGCAACAAAAAGTTGAAGTGTGGATTATAAGGCTTATCACAGAGGCTTGGGAGCTTCTATTGTTATTAGCTAGCTAGGTAGCATTGAATTTATTTAATGGCAGCTATGTAGGTTCAAGTTTTATGTAATTTTATTGCATAATTGCTAAAGTAAATTCTGGTAAGAATTTCGTCAGCTAGAGTTTATTTTATCACATTATTGTATTATTTGAATAAATTAATGGGAATAAGATACCACTAGGTGTGGTAAAGGCTAGAGGCATATAATAATTATCAAACATTCTTAGCTTTTGAGTGCATACAATGACATAGTATCATGTCATGTTAATTTTGTTATGAGCTAATAACCAAAGCAATAAAGGGTATGACCCTGTTATAGGAATGGATGCGAGAAAAGCTAGTCATGTATGAGATCATGACATGATTGGTTATGAAAAGGTTTGGTTATGGAAAGGATATGTACCACACAAATATCCAATGAACTTCCTACTTCTAAATAATGTTTGGGATGCAATCTTTTTGCTAACACTAATGAACACCACATAATTATATTCTTGGTGTAGTGTTAGGGTCGAAAAGGAGGGCATCCAAATAGTTGAGCAGGAAATAGGAAGTGTTTGGAAAATGTGTCAAGTCATTGGCTAGAATTTCCAATTTACGAATGATGAGATACATGAATTAGATATAGAGCATTCTGAAAATCAATGAAAAGGTGCATTGAGAGTTGCACTCATGCATAGTAAGTGCTAGAGTTTCACTTATGCATGATAGAATTGTTATGCTTGAATGCATGTGTTGAATGCGTTTTTGTGCATGCATGCATATATGTTATTGAACGGAAATGAAATGTCACAGTTCTTACTAACTCATGGAGTTGAAAACATTTAGGGGTTGTTAGACATTGCAACAGGAAAGTTGCAAGTCAAGTAGTCACATGAGCATTGACTACAGGGAATTTCTATTCAGGAAATAAAGTAATGAAAAATAATGATGATGAAAGAATGAAAATCCTAATGGATGAAAATTCCTATGCAGAGAATGATAATTCATTCTATTTAATAAATGGTTTGATAGATGTGATTGAATTGTTAAGTGTAGACAATTCTAAGATCACTTTGTAATATTTTCGTACATATTGCAATGAAAGTATATTGTACAAGAAATACTAATAATTTGTTGGTTGAATGCAAGATGGAAGCATTGCAGGAAAAGTGGTCTCAAGTATGGTGTTGTATAAATCCATAATAAAGACCGATGCATGTTGTTGCAACAACCAAGAAAATTATGAAATATAATTTCATATTTTGGGGAAAAAGTGAGGTTTTCTTATGAAAAACAAAACAATGGAATTTGTAAATGAAATTGTTATGGTATTGTCTCACGTTGATTGTATGTGTGTGATACAGATGAGATTATGGTATTGAAGTAGGAATGCTTGGGAAGAACAACTATTGCTACAGACACTAGAGCCCTATACATGTAGAACCTTGGTGGGGTTCTAGTAATGAGTTGGTGCTCTCCTTGTGTGTGAAATACTTGGCAAGATGGATCGTTGAGGGACTGTGTAGCAGTGAAGGGATACCTGAGCCTGGAAGGGTGAGTGCAATAAGAAAGAGGGAACTCAGGGATGATTATGGCATGATGGCTATAATCATGAGGGCATGTCAAATGGAATAGTGAGTTGAATTATTTCCTGAAGCAGCTCTATGGAATAGAGAAAATGACTTCTAGCTACAATATGAATACATGAATTAGTGCTTGGAAAGTGGAGCACCAAGAAGACAACAAGCTTCCAATAACAAAGGATTGGAGCTTTTTGAAGAATTTTGAATTGTACATGGTATATAATGCACTGAGGATAGTGCGTAAATAAGGGGGAGGGGAATGTAATACCCCAGGTCAATCCCCGGTTGTAAATGTAAATATGTTTTATAGGATGTTGAGCCAGGTTATTATAAGACATATGGATTATGTGATTATTAGGTCGAAGAGCCTAGATGTTAAAGGCTAGTGAGCTTATTATTGTAATATGTAAACACTCATATCATTAATAAAGTACATCATTGTTGCAGACTGACCCACAAATGAGTATGGGGGGATAAACTCCACTAGAAAGGGAAAGGGGGATAATAGTCTAAGAAATGGGCTAAGCTAAGTGGGATTAATCCCAATGGAATATTATATTATTATTCCTTAAAGCTAAAGTTATGGATATAAATATATCCTAAGATTCTAAAGTGGGGAAAAGGGATTCCCTTGGGTGCCATGTGTCTTAAAGGACACATGCATATATATTTGGGGATATAGTGTAATTCCCATATTTTGGCTATCATTCATTCATCACTCTTACCTTTCACTCCTCCATGCTACCATCGATACTGGTACCTGGTATTGTTGTAGGTTGAAGAGGCGGGTTGTTAGGCCCATATGTTGAAGAGGTGGGTTGTTAGGCCCGTATGTCGAAGAAGTGAGTTGTCAAGCCCATATGTCGAAGAAGCGAGTTGTCAGGCCTATGAGTAGTTTTGTGTAGGTGAGAAACTACTTGAAATTGTTCCCTGGTGCACTGGGAAATAGCTACAGGGCTCTAAGACTTCCTATCTGTCCTATTGATGAAGCCCGAGAAGGGAAGGAAGGGGCACACTTCCTGGGGTGGGATAGGCATGTGCAGAATGAGAGATTGTAGGCTAGTTGCAGTAGTTGGGCACTTGGACTGAGCGATTCTACAAATTATCAGACCTTAGACTGGATTAGGACTCCCTTTTCCCTGGTATATTTTATCCCCAACTCGAGGGTGACCCACTGCTAAGATTATGAGCAGTGTGGTCTATGGTTGGGAGGAACATGGAAGGTTTGCACGCAGTTGGTGTTTATTCCATGAGATAAGTGTCTTTCATGAGCTTATTTTATTTACTGTGTGTATAATTATGGGTTTTATGTTATGGAATCTCTGTGATAATTGTTTTTATAAACTATTAGTGTTATTCTGCTTAACTCTGTTCATATGAAGAACATAACAATAAAATTAATGGTATCAGAATTCAAAATTTGGATCTAGCATTGGAACTACGGATGCTACAAAGTGGTATTGGAGAAATTTTGTTGAGTTGTTGGTAATGGGGACATTACATTCTGATTATTTTTCTTTGAGATCGACCACCAATGATTTTTTCGAGTGACATTCATCGATGTTGTACCAAGGGATTTTGTGTAGCTCACACCACTTTTCAATGACTTTCTTAGACTTCACATCACCCTTCTTAATCGGTTTATTGGACCAATTTTCTTAATATTGACTCTGCTTGATTTGTACTTCATTTTGTGAGTTAGGGTTTCCTTTCTCGTGCTTCTTTTGTGGCATATTTGCAAACTCAAACCCACTTACTCCATTGCTTGAATTTCTGCTCAATTTTGAATGTATATCAATAAGAATCTCTCGGTGAAGAGATGTCCAAGAAATCCATCTATGTTTGAGTGTACCTGTGCAAACCACTGCGGTACTTCAAAACCAAGTGTCGCTCGGAGTGTTTGATACCTAGTTTTGAGCGCAAGGTAAGAAATATGTTAGTGTACTCCAACATTGTCTAGTCTCTTTTCAATGCATAATAAAGGGAAACAATGCATCGATGAAAAACCCACAACAATACAACCATAAGAAACAAAGGAGCCTAAGGAGGGGGGGCGCCTCTTCCACGCACATATGCGGGTAAAGGGGACCCCATTCCATTTCATTGTTGACAATGGGAGTCAAAAGAACCTGATCTCATTCGAGGTTGTTAAGAGACTAAAGCTACCAATGATGTCACACCCCAACCATACACCATCAGATGGTTGAGATGGGGATGAGACATCCGCATCATCCAACAATGTCACCTATCATATGACATCAATCCCTTCAAGGATGAGGTATTGCGTGATGTTTCCCCACTTGCAATTTATGATGTTTTTTAGGACAAACATATATGTGGAAATGTCATGCTATCTATGAGTCACGTCCCTGCAATGTCATTGTTACTCTGGGAGGTCATATTTATAGGGTACCAGAGATATCTTCAACTACTGCCACTTGATTGATATCAGTAAAATAGTGCCACAAAGTAACCTCTCGGACAATAAAGTTTCCTCTCTTCATGATCCATTCAAAATGTGAACAAAAGGTCATTGCGTCCACTACAACCTCGACCCAAGATATTTCTATCCAACAGAAGCAGGTCGACAAGATTGTAGAGGATCATGACGATATTTCAGCTTCACCTACAGGGGTGCCTCTGAACTACCATGTCCCACATTCCATTAAATTGTTTTTCTATGTTCCCTTACGCAATTTCCTAATCTATAGATGCTCCCTTCCAGATAATGCGATTCTTCCATATGTTTAGCATAGCTCTTCTTACTACATCTTCACCATCAGAGTCCTTATAAGAAGATGTGAAAATCAATCCCTAGGGTTGTACCATAATATGCCTATGAATGAAATTCTAGGAGGAAACCCTAAGGTTTATACCATCATAAATCCTAGGCGTTGTCCTACTTATTCTAGAGTATATAGCAAGAGGATCAAGTGAACTAGGTTAAACCATAGAATTTATACAATAATAAACCCTAGACTTTAACTAAGAGAAGAGACAAGGCTAGGGGGATATTCAATTATAATCCCTAACTTGGCCCTAAATTCTTTAACAAAATTTAGATGGAAAAAACAAGGGAAGGGGATAAACAATTTTAATTCTTCCTTAGTGTTTCTAAAATGAATCAAGGATACAAGTTGGCATGCAACTATTAACCATATAATAGACCATTTCACCAAAATATACCAATAAAAACACTTAAACTTGGAAAAAATACTTACTAAACCAAGTTGCTATGCATGAGGAAACCCTAATTCCATAAATCATCCATCAAAACCAAGAAAGCATCCACAAGGTTATCTCCAAAAGGTGCACACAAAAAGAAGAGAAGATAGCAATAAAAGTGATTCTCCCAAACTGGTAAGTTATGATCTAGCCTTTAGGTAGCACTAACCTCTTT
Source organism: Picea sitchensis (assembly GCA_010110895.2). NCBI lineage: Eukaryota > Viridiplantae > Streptophyta > Pinopsida > Pinales > Pinaceae > Picea > Picea sitchensis. The sequence continues at coordinate 28,629 of SNQJ01S0075023.1, forward strand.
ATATGAGGAAATCCTAGTGTTGTACCCCCTCAAAGCCAAATAAATACAAAATTATCCATGATACAAGTGATATAGGTCAAGGTTGACCCCTCAAATAGCCTCTCATGCAAACATACAATGAAAATATAACAAAATGTCTCCTCAAAAAGTGACATGTGTGGTGTGAAAGCCTCTAAAGTATATGACGTCACCCTCCAAAGGTGAAAAGGTGACTCCAAAGGCCACATCCCTCCATGAAAAGGTGCAAGTAACATCAAAGGTCATGTCCCTCACCCCAAGGGTTAAGTCTCATCACCATCAAGTGCCAAATAATCACCAATAAAGATCCCTCCATGATTGATCGGCTCAACCATCATCATAACATGATGTCATATCCATAAATGGAACATCCATGAGCTAGGGTGTGATACCATAGGTTAAGAAGGCTCCATAACCTCTCCAAAGAGATGTGACATCGTCTCCAAGTGAAACATCATCCAACCAAACCCTAATATTCTATTGGGTATCTGTTGTGCCCATAACTTCCCCTTTGTTTTGAACAAAATTAAGAGTCCCCCTATTAAACATTGAAATTGCTTACTATTTTTACTTTATTTTTAAGTATTGACCTAAGGTTTTATGGTTGTACAATTTACTATTTTGTTATGATGATTATTATTGGCTTTCCCATTTTTATGTTTTTTATTGTTTCAATGTTGGATTGGATATGTAAGTTTTGATCTTCTTTTATTTTGGCTTTATTTCTTGATTATATTTATGATGTGTTTTGCTCATCAATCCATTTACCCAAACTCCATTGTAACACACACACACACACATAGTTTTGTGTACTATAGTTTTGCGTGCACGCCATCAACTACACAATGGATGACATAAGGTACGCATGCCAGTCTGAGTTCTACTATGCATGCCAATCCGAGTTCTACTATGCACGCCAGAATTTAAGAAAATATTGCATGCATGTTGGAATCAAGAAGAGAATCTTCGAGAAATCTTTCGGAATGATTAAGTCAAGTAGCATGAGAGATTGTGGAGTAGTTAAGGGATGAGATGGAAATTTAGTTAATATTGCCATGACTCCAAAGAGGATAAATGGTTTTCATGTGGTTGGTAGAAGCATGCATGACTGACAGTCAATGGAGCGAGTGGAGCAGAACTTAAAGTGAAAAATCACCAGGGCAGAGAAGGAACAAAAGGGGAGAAATAATGACAGAGGGAGGATGTTGTTGTTGTTGCTAAGGAATTTTATTTTATTGTGGTTGAGTTTTGTTCATTCAGTGGGTTCACTTTGAGCTCTCTCGATTGAGAGATGATTATAGCTATGTTTTGTAAGAGTCTATATGTGAGTCTGGTTTTTAGTACATGCAAAGTCTCGGAGAAAGTGCATGGTGCCTTGTACTGAACTATTGTGAGAATGTATGAGAGTGCAGAGTGTTGTTTCTCATAAATGATGAGTCTCTTGATATGTGTATGTGACTGGTTGAATGAATATAACAAAAGATACAACTATTCCTGTCATTTACTGTGTTGACTATGTGCCCAATGAATGTATGTGTTAATGTTACATGTTGTTAATATTTAAGTATATCTCAATGGAATGTATGGATGTTAGCTCGAGTGGATTCCATGTGTAATTTAACCCTTCATCAATGACATAATACCATATGGTCTCTGTGATTCTCATGGTGTCTTGGGTGAGACCTTCTTCGGTCTTTAGTTGAGGATTGATATTTTGACACCTTGGGGTTTTTGTTGGTCAACTTTGGATGAACCATGGGTCATCAAACCCCCAGTTTTAAGAAGGATGCGCACAAGCGAGACAACAAATAGTTATGTTGCGGGGACCTAAAGGTTTTGTATTGAATGATGAAGGCAGAGAATGAGGTGGTATCCATCTTGGGAGGAAATACAAGATTGGTTGAATACAAAATAATATGTGTTTCTTGGAGAGGTGGTATCCTAACCATGTTATTGGTTGGCATCTGATTCGGGTATAGGCAAAGGAAGGCTTTCAGGTCCATCCGATGGGAGTAGTGGAAAAAAAATTCAAAATTCTTCGGAACTGAGTCATAGAGCTGGTAAAAGTCCAGTGGACATGCTATAGTCCCCAGGATGCTACTTGGGAGCATAAAGATGCCAGGCGGGTAGAGTACCCACATATTTTTTAATCAATTTTGGAATTTTGATTCCTATTTTGTATATGCACTAAGGACAGTGCCAAAATAA